>VTFQ01000015.1:16594680-16599680 GCA_036281575.1 Ancherythroculter nigrocauda | reverse complement strand
GATGGATAGATAGATAGATAGAAATAGTTAGATAGATAGATAGATAGATAGACAGACAGACAGACAGACAGATAGATAGATAGATAGATAGATAGATAGATATAAAGAAATAGATAGATAGAAATAGATAGATAGAAAGAAATAGTCAGATAGATTTTGAAACCGCCTTTATTTACAACATGTAGGTAAACCCAAAATGTATAACCACTAAAATCTACATTACACCATATAAATTACAAAAAAATGTATAATAAAAAGAAAGGAAAAACATACAAAAAAAAAACAAGACACAAAAAAGAACAAAACACTTTAAAAAGTCAACAGTAAATCATCATTTTCATTGATTGTACATAAGACTCCATTTATAGCCCAGGTATTCACAAACACTGGCAAGCACCCTACCATCCTATAATATGCATGTTCAATTCTGAGCCTTGATGCTATCAAACCCTTAAACATCAGCAAAGGGTCTAATGTACTTTTTCCAATAATCTTATTTTTCCTTGTTTTCCAAATAGCGAGCTTGGCACTTCCAAACACAAAATTCAATAAAACCATGACATTTTTCCGACTAACAGAGTATTTTGGCCCAAAGATAAACAATTGATTAGATAAATTTTCACCTAAAGATGATACCCATTGAGACAGAAAGAAAAACAAATGACCTAACCGCACACATTGCACAAAAAGATGGAAAACAGTTTCATCTTCCAAACAGAAAGGACACCCCACCCCTATATCTGGATTGAGGTGCATCACATGCCTGTTTGTAGCTATTGCACCGTGTACAAGCCTCCACTGCAAATCACCAGTCCGTTTATCAATGGGGCGTTTGTACAGTGACCGCCAGCTACCTTTAGGGGAGATGTCTGCTCCAAAAAAATCTGTCCACTTTGATGACATTACTCCAGATAGACCCCGTGCATTGGTCACTTTCACACAAGTCACATACAAAGCCTTTTTACCAGCAGACTCAAAGGTATCCAGTTGAGGGGTTTTGAAAGATAATATAAGGTTTTCCTCTTCAAGAAATTCCTTTACGTCAGCAGTTATCATCAAGGGCGGCAAATGGTAGTCACACCCAGCCATCCATTCATTCATATGGTTAGAATTTTTGATGAAAAGCCGTTGATCATAATTCAACTCCCCAACCACTTCATCAATAAGCTGTTTCAGGAAACGAAGGGACTTTATTCCAGTTCTCTCACTCAAAGTCTCCCAGCTGGTGTTTAAAATGTGGCCAAGTTTTACGCATCCAGCAGCTATCAGCCGTGATGACAAACTGGTAGAGTTCAAGAGTCTAGACGGTAGAAAAGAGTTCTGAAACAATGGCTCTTCCATTAGCCAAAAGCCTGCATGTAGTTCAGCAGATCTTGAGACAGAAAACACCTTCCATGCTTCCATCACAGATTTGTAAAAGGATGTCAAGTCTTTTAGAGTGATTTCATTCAGGTTCATTAAAAAGAGATGTTTATCAAGTCCCATATCGCCTGCTTTCCTCAAGAGTGCAACAGCAGTGTTAGCCCATGCAATGTCATGGTCATAGAGCAGTCTCTGAGCAGCTTGTAGACGAAAGGCCATGAGTCTAGATTTAATGTCCACAAGACCTTGCCCCCCTTCTTGCACTGGTAAAAAAAGGACAGCTGAACGGACCCAATGTTGCCCGGACCAAAAAAAATTCACCAGCATCCTTTGAATTTCTTGCACTAATCCATCAGGAGGTTGTAAAACAATAAATTTATGCCATAGAGCAGAAGCGACCAGGTTGTTAGCAACTAGAACTCTCCCCCTATAGGATAGCTGGGGTAGCAGCCAGTTCCATCGAGACAACCGGGTGCACACTCTCTCCAAAAGTCCCTCCCAATTTTTCTTTTGAAAATCAGCAGATCCCAAAAACACACCAAGTATTTTTAAACCTTTACTATTCCAGTTTAAGCTGCCTGGTAGTTTCGGGAGATTTTCCAGATTTCTTTGACCTGACCAGAAAGCCTCAGTCTTATCCCAATTTACTTTTGCTGATGATGCACCTTCATACATCTCAAGTACTTTTGACAGAGCTTTTATATCATTATTGTCATTGACAAAAACTGTAACATCATCAGCGTAAGCAGTAATTGTAGTTCTTACATGAGGCATTGTAGGTACTGCTAAACCAGTTAAAGTTTTCCTTATATTAAAAAGTAATGGCTCAATAGCAATACTGTACAATTGTCCTGATAAAGGGCATCCTTGTCTAATGCCCCTTGAAACCAGAATAGGTCGACTTAGACCTCCTCCCACTTTAACCATACAAGAAGCTCCAGTATATAATAACCTTATCCATTTGATAAAATCTTCACCAAACCCAAATGCAGCAAGTAAATTAAAAAGATAGTTATGATCAACACGATCAAACGCCTTTTCTTGGTCTAAAGCAATCAATCCAATTTCTGCATTAAACATTTTGCAGACATCCAATGTGTCTCTCACCAAAAAAAGGTTATCCATTATGGATCTCTTTGGAATACAATAGGTTTGATCTTGATGTATTATCGAATGTAAAAACTTCTTAAGTCTATTAGAAAGACATTTGGATAGAATTTTATAGTCTGTGGTTAATAAGGCAACAGGTCTCCAGTTTTTTAACAAAGTCAAGTCTCCCTTTTTAGGTAGTAGGGACAATACAGCACGTTGACATGTGGCAGGTAAAATACAATCTTTATAACTTTCACAAAAAACTCCATAAAGGTCCATTCCGATGTGTTTCCAAAAATGTTTATAAAATTCAGAAGTCAACCCGTCAATGCCAGGAGAGCGACCAGGTTTCAACTCTCCAACAGCAATAGTGAGTTCTTGAAAGGTAATTGGCATATCCAGAGCAGTCTTAGAAAAAGAGTCTATTTGAGGGAGTCCATGCAAAAGTTCTGTTGTGTAATCAATGTTGCAATAATCAGCTTTATAGAGTGAAGAATAAAAACCAACAGCATGATGACGCATTTCTATAATGTCATTTGTAATCTTTCCATCTGGAAGACGTAAACACATCATCTGCTTATATTGTGCCACAGAATGTTCTAAATTAAAAAAATAGGCACTTGGTGCATCCATATCAGCAACTGATATAAATCGTGACCTCACTAAAGCTGCCTTCACCCTCTCATTCAAATGAAAATGTAACTGCCTCTTTTTCTGTTGTAGGTTATTGATAGAGACTGTATCGTGTCGTCTTATCAATTCTGCCTCAATAGTCTCTATATCTTTTTCCAGGGCTTGAATAGTTTCTCTTTGAGTAGTAGTAGAATATGCCGTATACTGTTGGCAGCATAGTTTTATTTGAGTTTTACCAACCTCCCACCATTGTTTTAAATTTTCAAATTCAGTTTTTTTTTCTTTCCAATACTTCCAGAATGCCAAAAAATGTTCAGAAAATAAAGCATCCTGCAATAATTTAGCATTAAAATGCCAATGAGAGGATTTTCTTGGCAACTGCCTCATATTTACTGAAATAAAAACTAAATGGTGATCAGAAAATCCTATTGGAGATATACAACAATCAACTACCCTGTTATTAAAACATTTTGAAACATAGATTCTATCTAATCGAGCAGCACTTACTCTATTGTCAGAAACTTTAACCCATGTATATTGTTTGTCTGCTGGATGCTTTATTCTCCACATATCTAAAAGTTCTGCCTCTCTCACCACTCTTGACAAATAGTTTGAGGATAGCATATGAGGCTCTTCATTGTTGCGGTCAACATTGAAACATTCTGTACAGTTCCAATCCCCACCAATGATGATGTTTCCATCACTAAAATCTTGTTTTAAAACATCAGCTAGTATATTAAAAAACTGTATTCGCTCATGACCTACATTTGGTGCATAAACATTTATAAAATAAATTGTCATGCCTTCAATAATAGTTTTAACAAGAACAAGACGACCTTTCACAACTTCTTCAGTTTTTTCAATACTAACTTTTCTATGTGGAGAAAAAAGTAAAGCAACTCCAGCACTAAAATTTGTACCATGGCTAAGTATATGTTGACCTTTCCACCACATCCCCCACTCGGCTTCATTATCACAATCACTATGGGTTTCTTGCAGTAAGATAACATGTAACTTTTTATTCTGCATTAATTCAGACACCAAAGCTCGTTTATATCTATCCCTCCCTCCATTAATATTTAATGAACCCACCCTCAAAAGATCCATATAATTTAAGAAGGAAAGAGAAAAAACAGCAACAAAAGAAACCAATAGATAAAGAGATAAGAACACCAGGTGATGCATGGCTAGTCACTCATAAAAAAGCTTTTAACCTCTTCTTTTTATCCACTTTTCTACTTTTTCTAATAACTGTGACATGCTTTTTCAACCGAAAACGTTTCTGCTTACTCAACTGATCAAGGCTCATAGTCTTGAGGAGAAACGACACTGACCGCTCAAATTTGTCAACATCAGGAAAGAAATCTTTAATGTTGACTTGTTTTCCAAATGTCTCATCAAGAAAGCCATTAATTTCCGCTAATGAATGGATAGAAAGATCTTTAATAGACAAATCTTGGGAGTCACCTTCCAATCCACATACAGAACCTACTTGTGAATCACAATCATAATCAAGAAGAGAACAATTTTCATCAGATACATCATCATCCATTACACTACCATCATTAGTAACAACCAACTCTCTCTTTCTTGTACCTAAACACACAGGCTCCTGAAAACTGCTTGAACTTGGCCCTGCAATTGGATCTGTGTTAGGATCTGTATTAGTAACAATTTCGTGTGCTTCTATGATAGCGGACGGCGCCGCACCAGAGGCGCTTACCTCGGCTGCTGCACCTGCGTCTTCCTCTTGAGCAGTGTGCTCCGCCGCATCGCCCTCTCCCGACTCAACAGGCCTGTCCTCTGGTGTACGCTCTCTGTGTGGGCATGCGAACTTTTTGTGACCTAAATCACCGCATTCGAAGCACCTCAAACTACCAGTTGTTGCGTACACCATATAAGTTTTCCCTTCA
>VTFQ01000015.1:16439680-16584680 GCA_036281575.1 Ancherythroculter nigrocauda | reverse complement strand
CAAACAGTTAATAGTGAATTTTTACACTTACATCACTTTAAAGGGTGACTAGTAACAGTGTGAAAGTAGATAGTTGTACCTTATTTGTATTGCATGTCTCTAAAGGAGTTCCTCACGGGTCAGTCCAATGTTAGGACCCATGTTATTTTCTTTATATATAAATATCTGTGATAATATTCCTAATGCGAGGTATCATCTTTATGCAGATGATACCACAATTTATTGTTGTACATCATCGGATTCACAAGCTCTTCAATTATTAACATATTTACAGTCATATTTTTAATATTGTACAGTCTCGTTTGTGTGAACTATAACTGTAAATCAAGTTTGAACTGTTTTAAGCTTAAACGTTCAAAATGAAAGGTTTTTATTTGCCCAAAAATAAACAAAAAAAAAAGTGTTTCCTACAATCACACAAATTTGAGGAGCAAAATAAATTCTGTGGCAATGGCACAGTGTGGGCATAATATACATAAATAAATAAAATTAGATATATTTAGTCCTGTGTACACATTAGAGCTTTTGTGAAGTCAAAAGTTTTAAAGCAAATATCACTAGTTTAAATTTAGAAAAGCAAAAATCAGTGCATATTTCTAATCAACATTTACAGACAACAGAATTATCATATTGTTTTTACATACTAATAAGCAGAAAAATAAAATACTAAATATTTAATAAAATGTTCTCAGGTAATAATCACTAAACTGAAAGTCTTATTTTTTTAACACTTCAAGTCAATGTTTACAAAAACGTACCTTACCTTAAAGCAGCAAAGCCCTAAAACCAACAAGTTGTGATGGTTGTCGAGCTCATTTTTTACTTTTTCTCTCATTCAGCCTTTCATACACATTATTAGCAGACTGACTGCGACAGTGAAGTCAATCTGTTTGTGCTGAGCTCATACTGCCAATGAACTAATTTGGCACACATTTCTCATTAGTAAACCGAAGACAGACTAAAACTTTATGAATGTGGCCTTCAGGCGTTTGCGGTTCAACGGACTGGTAAATAATAACACATTCATCTGTACAATTACGAGGAAAAGTTGTTCCATGTTGTCACTGCGCTTTATGGCGCCACCCGCAGGACAGAGTGAGAACTGCAAGTCAAAAGCCACTTCACACATAAAGCCATTAGTTTTTAAAGGGTTAGTTCACCCAAAAATGAAAATTCTGTAATTTATTTCTCACCCTCATGCCGTTCCACACCTGTAAGACCTTCATTAATCTTGAGAACACAAATTAAGATATTTTTGTTGAAATCCGATGGCTCCGTGAGATCCATAAAGGTACTAAAAACATATTTAAATCGGTTCATGTGAGTTCAGTGGTTCAATAATATTATAAAGCAACGAGAATATTTTTGGTGTGCCAAAAAAACAAAATAGCTACTTATTTAGTGATGGCCGATTTCAAAACAATGCTTCTGGAAGCATCGGAGCACAAATGAATCAGTGTGTCGAATCATGATTCGGATCGCATGTCAAACCGGCAAACTGCTGAAATCACGTGACTTTGGCGCTCCGAACCGCTGATTCGATACACTGATTCATTATGCTCCGAAGCTTCCTGAAGCAGTGTTTTGAAATCGGCCATCACTATATAAGTCGTTATTTTGTTTTCTTTTGGCACACCAAAAATATTCTCGTCGCTTTATAATATTAATATTGAACCACTGTACTCACATGAACTGATTTAAATATGTTTTTAGTACCTTTATGGATCTTGAGAGAGGAAATGTCATTGCTGGCTATGCAGGCCTCACGGATCCATCGGATTTCAACTAAAATATCTTAAATTGTGTTCTTTTTTTACAGTCTATGATGTGACGGCATGAGGGTGAGAAATAAATGACATTATTTTCATTTTTGGGTGAACTAACCCTTTAATAGCAATGTTTTTATTTTAAAATTTATCGTAGATAATAAATTTACAATATAAATAATATTATAAATGTAATATTTAATGTAATCTTCTCTTTTATTTGTTTTATCAAAATCACACCTTTTTATTATCATTCTCCCTCCAAAAACCTGTCCTCAGAACATAACTCAAAAGTTAACTCAAAATTTTAAAAAATATTACAATATTAAAATATATGAAACAACACAAAACGTAAATGTTTGGACATCCCGTCATTTTCTACGTGCTTTTATTATGCATTTCCCCCAGACGCGCAGACCGGAAGTTCGCTTCACTGTGCGAATCATGTGACTCCCAACACAGCCCCTCCCCTCTCTGACACTGTGCAGTAAACCCCCAAACAGACTGACCTAATGGCAGCTCTCTGAAAACACCAGTCTGTGTCGTTTCGTTCAGGATGGCTGTGGATTCATTATCTCCTGACTGGGAGTTTGACCGCTTTGATGATGGATCACAAAGTAAGTAACGCGCCTGTGGATGATATTGGCAGTGTGTACGAAGCTGTGAAAGCTGTAAAGAGCCTGCAGCTAGCTGAGTAATGTTAGCCAGCTGTCAGATGACCAGGGAAAGTGGCCAAGTTTAGGCACTCTGATTCGGTTAATGTGTGTGGGCTTTACTGATTTAACAAAAAGTTTGATAAGGAATACTTTCGCTTTCATTTGGAAGTGTCTCTACATCAATGTATTTGAGGAGTGGATTTCTTTTTAATGCAAAAATAGGTCATTAATTTAATTAGCCTGTGAATTCAGTGCTCAGAATATTAACTTGGTTTTATTCGATTGATATTATTATTTAAAAAAAAAAAAAAAAAAAAAAAAATATATATATATATATATATATATATATATATATATATATATATATATATATATATATATATAATGTGTGTGTGTGTGTGTGTACTTAAAATTTCCTGTCACCCAAATAAGGAAGCTTTTATTGCTGGTTTTATGACTGTTGATCTGTTGCCTTTGGTTCCTTCCTGTGCAGAAATTCACACAGAAGTGCAAGTTAAAAACTATGAGAAGTTTTTAGAGGAATATACCGCTCAGCTTCAAGGTATTGAAGAAGCGCTAGACGACTCTGTCGGAGATGTATGGGACTTCACTCTGGATCCCATTGCTTTGAAGGTGTTTATTACTTCTTTGTACCAGTGATTATTTCTTGTTGAATTGCATGTATTTAAAGGGTTAGTTCATCCAAAAATGAAAATAATGTCATTTATTACTCACCCTCATGTTGTTCTACACCTGTAAGACCTTCGTTAATCTTCAGAAAACAAATTAAGATATTTTAGTTGAAATCCGATGGCTCAGTGAGGCCTGCATAGCCAGCAATGACATTTCCTCTGTCAAGATCCATTAATGTACTAAAAACATATTTAAATCTGTTCATGTGAGTACAGTGGTTCAATATTAATATTATAAAGTGACAAGAATATTTTTGGAGCGCCAAAAAATAATATAGTGATATTATATAGTGATGGCTGATTTCAAAACACTGCTTCAGGAAGCTTCGGAGCTTTATGAATCTTTTGAGTCGAATCAGTGATTCGGATCGCGTGTCAAACCGACTTTGGCGCTCCAATTCACTGATTTGATTCGTAAAGCTCTGAAGCTTCATAAAGCAGTGTTATGAAATCGGCCCATCACTAGATATTGTTAAAAAATTTTTTTTTTTTGGCACACCAAAAATATTGTCGTCGCTTTACAGTGATTCAATATTAATATTATAAAGCGACGACAATATTTTTGGTGCCAAAAAACCCCCCCAAAATTTTTAACAATATCTAGTGATGGGCCGATTTCATAACACTGCTTTATGAAGCTTCAGAGCTTTACGAATCGAATCAGTGAATTGGAGCGCCAAAGTCGGTTTGACACGCGATCCGAATCACTGATTCGACTCAAAAGATTCATAAAGCTCCGAAGCTTCCTGAAGCAGTGTTTTGAAATCGGCCATCACTATATAAGTCGTTATTTTGTTTTTTTGGCGCACCAAAAATATTCTTGTCGCTTTATAATATTAATATTGAACCACTGTACTCACATGAACTGATTTAAATAAAAATGTTTTTAGTACATTAATGGATCTTGAGAGAGGAAATGTCATTTCTGGCTATGCAGGCCTCACTGAGCCATCGGATTTCAACAAAAATATCTTAATTTGTGTTCTGAAGATGAATGAAGGACTTATGTGTGTGAAACGACATGAGGGTGAGTGATAAATGACAGAATTTTCATTTTTGGGTGAACTAACGCTTTAACATCACTCTCTTCCATACCAGCTCCTGCCGTATGAACAGTCCTCACTGTTGGAGCTCATCAAGACAGAAAATAAGGTCTGCAAATCCTTGGTTCAAGTTTGAACAATTTGTTCTTTTAGATGCTGCAGTTTATATGTGATGGCCTTTGCAAATACTGAGGTGATATTAGTGTGTTTGAGTTTACCTTTTGCTTTTTTCCTTCTCTCTTCATCAGGTGCTTAATAAAGTCATCACAGTGTATGCAGCTCTTTGCTGTGAGGTTAAAAAGCTGAAATATGAGGTACGTTGGAATAAACATGGAAATAGTGGACGCATTATAAAGGATGCATTAAATTTAGCAAAAGACGTAAAGACATTTAAAAATGCTACAAAGATTTATATTTCGGTTGCATAGAAAGTTCAAAAGAACAGCATGTATCCTGAAAAAATGGATCTGTTTCCACAAAAATATGAAGCAGCACAACTGCTTTCAGCATTGAAAATAATAAGAAATGTTTCTTGAGCAGCAAATCAGCATATTAGTATGATTTCTGAAGGATCATGTGACACTGAAGACTGGAGTAATGATTCATCACAAGAATTAATTATATTTTAAAATATATTAAATATTAAATAGATATTTTAAACTGTAATAATATTGCTGTTTTTACTGAATTTTGTTCAAATAAATGTAGCCTCAGTGAGACTTATTTCAAACTTTTAAACAAATTTCTATAAAGTCTATTAATTTGATGTAAATTGAGCAAAATTGTTAATGGTTTTGTACTATTTTTGTCTACTTTTAGGCTGAAACCAAGTTCTACAATGGATTGTTGTATTATGGTGAAGGAGGTAACAAAAGTTGTTTTGGTTTTGCTGTTCATTTTTCTGCTTGTCTGCATGAGAATCTTTAAAATTCAACATTTTTACCATTTTAGTTCTATAAGCATATTTCTGAGTGGATATTAAACAGGAACTGATTTTATCCAACTAGAATTGAATGCTATTTATGTTCAACTTTGTCGTTCGACTTAAATTTTACAGAGTGTCTATTTGCACTAAGTGTAAATAGCGTCCCTTGTTGGCAAATGCTATATACACTAGCTCCGCCCACCAATGTCTGGTTGGGCCACTCAAGTTTTAAAAAAGACGCGCAAAATTCAACAAGTCTTCGGTGGTGCAGCAGTAGCGAGTAAGGCTTGCAGACCTGGCTTTTAACGCGTTTATTGCCGCATTTATTTTCAATAAAAATGAAAATAATGTTCTAAAAGTGGAAATAAACTGCGAACGAGTGTTTAATAATATTAAAAGTATTTATTGGGTAGGGTTGGGGAAGGTGTAGGGAGGGTTTTTATTCTCCTAATAAGGCAGCATCCATTTAATAATTTTAATAAATATTAAATACTAAGGTATTTAATAAATACTAAGGTGCAAATAGTTTCTGCCAATATAAAGTAAGAAAATGCTGCTATTGTCACTTAGTTTAAATAGAATATATTGCTATTTTCACTTAGTGTAAATAGCATCTATCACCTTAATTTTATTTAACTAACCTGTACTTTTTAATAATAATTTAAAAAAAAAGTATTGCATGACTTTATTTGAGTTTATGACTCCATTTTGTTGGATTGCAGTGTCAGACACTAGTGTGGTGGAGGGAGAGTCTCAGATTCAGATGGGCCGCTTCATTTCCTTCCTACAGGTTTGACATTATGATTTTTTTTGCTTTCTGAAGAAATTGCTGAGCCCTAAACACTTTGATTTCTTTTGGCTTTTATGTAACAGGAGCTGTCTTGCTTTGTGTCGCGCTGTTTTGAGGTGGTGATCAACATGGTTCACCAGCTGGCTGCTTTGTACAACAGCAGCAAGTGAGAAATGTAAAATATTCACATGTTATGTAGTGTTACTTCAATGCGGTGTTGCTGAATTATTTTTTTTTTTACATCTCAGGGGTGCAACAAAAATCATTGAGTCCACAGGTGTACACTTTCAGGTATTTTTCATTTTCTCTGTCATCTTCATGTGGTTCTTCACTGATACCTGATGTGTTGTATTGAAGCTTTCTCTGTCTACACTCAGACAGTGTATGAGCATCTGGGAGAACTTCTGGTGGTCCTCATCACCCTGGATGAGATCATGGAAAACCACGCCACACTGAGGGAACACTGGAAGATGTACAAAAGGTGGAGTGGGGCTATTTAGATGTTGAATGAATGTGAATGAACTGAAGACAAAATAAAGGCATTTATGAAATGTGTTTGTTTCAAATTGGGGTTCTCAATGAAGAGATTTTCTGATCGCAATGCCTGTGTTGTTTTTTTGAAGGTTACTGAAATCTGTCCATCATAACCCGGCTAAGTTTGCCATTCCGGAGGAGAAACTGAAGCCCTTTGAGAAGCTCTTACTGAAGCTGGAGGGGCAGCTGTTGGACAGCATGATCTTTCAGGTTGGCATCATTCAGTTTTTTTGCATATTAAAATAAAACCTGTAGCTGTAGTTTGCCTTTTTTTTTTGCCAATAATTTTGTCAGATAAACACCTTAACCAAGCTAAGTGTTTTGTTCTTCTCAATATAACATAATCCTCATATTTTGATGGCCATTAAAAACAAATATGCTCTCCAGACATCACTTTTGTGTGTGTGTTTGTTACGTTAAATGTATCTTAATATACAAGAAAAAAGTTTGAAATTATTTTGCACAATTTTTCAGTGCGCTTTATTATATGTGTTGGGTGTATATATGTATATATAACAATTATGTTACAAATATTTAATAATATTATAAAGTACAAGTTAAAAATATATGCTAGTTCTACATCATTAAAGAAACATTGCGAATAAAAAATAATAAAATAAATTAATATATATTAGTGCTGTCAAATCGATTAATTGCGATTAATCACATCTAACAAAAGTTTGTAAATGTGTGTGTGTCTATATATGTATATATACAGGTGCTGGTCATATAATTAGAATATCGTGAAAAAGTTCATTTTTTTTATTGTAAATTATTTTAAAAAATGAAACTTTCATTTATACTAGATTCCCTACATGTAAAGTTTTTTTAATTTGTTGATTAGAGCATACAGCTAATGAAAATCTCAAAATATTAGAATATTTACATTTGAGTTTCATTAAATGACCATTCCTACAGTATAAATTCCGGGTATCTCTTGTTCTTTGAAACCACACTAATGGGGACTGCTGACATGGCAATGGTCCAGGAGACGATCATTGACACCCTCCACAAAGAGAGTAAGTCACAGAAGGTCATTACTGAATGTGGTGGCTGTTTACAGAGTGATGTATCAAAGCATATTAAATGCAAAGTTGACTAGAAGGAAGAAAATGGGTAGGCAAAGGTGCACAAGCAACAGGGATGACCACAAGCTTGAGAAAACTGTCAAGTAAAGCCGAGTCAGACACTTGGGAGAGCTTCACAATGAGTCAAATGAAGCCGGAGTCAGCGCATCAAGAGTCACCACACTCAGACATCTTCAGGAAAAGGACTACCAAGCCACTTCTGAAACAGAAACAACGTCAGAAGCATCTTACCTGGGCTAAGGAGAAAAAGAACTGCACAGTGAACAGTAGTCGAAAGTCCTCTTTTCATGCCTGACCCCTGAATCTATTTGATATTTTCAAGAGAAAGATGAGAAACAGTCGATCCAACAATATACAGATGATCTGAAGGCTCATTAGTGCCTCAGCAGTGCCACAGGCTGATCACTTCCATGCCACACTTCACTGATGCTGTAATTTGTGCTAGGAGCAAGTCATTTGCTGTAAAATGTGCTGCCGACCAAGTACTGAGTGCACAAATGAACATACTTTAAAGAACTTGAACTTTTCTGTTTTGAAAATCCATTTTTTGATTGATCTTAGGAAATATTCTAATATTTTGAGATACTGGATTTTGGACTTTCATGAGCTGTAAGCGTACAGGATTCCCTGTTGAAACACAGACACATCTGATTATGAAACACAGACACATCTGATTATGAAACTGTCACCGCAACTTTAAACAGACCGCAACTATAAACAGACTTTTATGTTAGAGGCGATTAATCCCGATTAATCTATTTTACAAGTATTATCAACTTTTGTTTACTTTACTCATAATTTGAAAAACCCCATTGGAAAATCTCGAGGGAACCACCGGTGAATGAGTCTTCCAGGTTTTGACGTCATCCCTGCACCACTCTATATTGGTTAATAAAAGTTTTTTTCCGTTTTCATGCAGGCTTGTGTGGAGCAGAGGTTTGATAACCCAGGAGAAGGTGTATCGGTCTCTAAAAACGGTGCCTTTGCAGAGGAGTTTGCGTACAATATCAGAACCATTTTTACCAACGTTGAGTCCAAGCTTGGTTTGTATTTGTTTTGATTTCCTAATAGCATTAATGAGACTTCTCAGCTCTAGACAACTAACAACAATCCATGTGACTTGCAGGTGAGCCGTCAGAGATTGACCAGCGGGATAAGTATACGGGCGTTTGTGGCCTCTTTGTGCTACACTTCCATATCTTTAGGGCTGTGGACAAGAAGTTCTACAAATCCCTGCTAGATGTGTGTAAAAAGGTGAGTACACTAACTAGTGGGATTTATGCATGTCTAGATCTGCTCTTTCAGTCATTATCAAAACGATTTCCCTTCTCTCTCCTCTAGGTCCCTGCAGTGACATTAGCAGCTAATATAATCTGGTTTCCAGACACATTTCTGGTAAACAAAGTCCCCGCGGCAGCTAAACTACTGGACAAGAAGAGCATCCAGAGCATCCGCAGCAGCAGAGACTCATTCCTGCAGCAAAAGGCACAGACACTAATGAAGTAAGACAGATTAATAAATGCCTCAACAATATTTGGAACGATACATTAATGGTCAGTGTTTTATGCCATTATAAATATATCATTTAGGGTTCCTTATATTGACTGAATATGTTGCTGTGTGCAGGGACATGCAGTCCTACTACATATTTGTGACCTCCTGGATGATGAAGATGGAGTCAATATTATCGAAAGAACCAAAACCAGACAAACTGTCTGAGGACTTGAGCAACAGGTGTAATACCTTTGTGCAGGTAGAGATTGAAGTTTTCTTCTTTTCTGTTATTTTTGGGATTAAAAATGTTGTTTATATAGTTGGAAAATCATAATCTCTGGAACTGCATTACATTTCCAGTGCGGTGACAGTTTCATAATCAGATGTGTCTGTGTTTCAACAGGGAATCCTGTACGCTTACAGCATCAGCACCATCATCAAGACCACTATGAATATGTACATGTCCATGCAGCGGCCCATGACCAAGACATCGGTGAAGGCCCTGTGCCGATTGGTGGAGCTGTTAAAAGTGGGTTGATGAGTCATATCAATATTTTCAACGGCAAATAATTTTAACACATTTTAGGAACTTTTTATTTTCGTATGCGAGCTGTGTTTATTATATACCAGCTGTACTTCTTTGTAGTGTGCACAATAATTTATACACTAATAGTAGTGTATTAGTTATAGTGCTTACAGTTTAAACACTACTATTGTACACTACAAATGTGGTACATTAGTTGTAGTATGCACAATTATTTGGACTGTAGTAGTAGAAGTGTTCACTACATATCTTGTATATTGGCTGTGTCAACACTAATAGTAGTGTGCAATATAAATCTAGTATATTGTAGTGTGCAATATAAATCTAGTATATTGTAGTGTGCAATATAAATCCAGTATATTGTAGTGTGCACCATAATGTACGCAATAACAGCAGTCTGCATTACAAATTGAGCATTATTTGTAGTGCTCACCATTTTAACACTGATATTGTGCACTACAAATGTAGTACATTAGTTGTAGTGTGCACAGTAATTTGGAAACTAACGATATGCACTACAAATTTAGTACATAATTTTACATTAACAGTAGTGTTCACTACATATCTAGTATGATGGTTGTAGTGTGCAAAAAATGGCAACATTATTAGTAGTGTGCACTATAAATCTAGTACATTGTAGTATGCACAGTAATTTAGACAAAAATAGTAGTCTGCACTACAAATTTAGAGCATTTTTTGTAGTGCTGACTGTTTTAGCACTGAAATTGCGCACTACAAATGTAGTACATTACTTTTAGTGTGCACAATAATTTGGAAACTAATAACGACATACACTACAAATTTAGTATATAATTTTACACATTAATAGTAGTGTTCACTACATGTCTAGTATGATGGTTGTAGTGTGCACCAAAATGTCAACATTAATAGTAGTGTGCACTATAAATGTAGACATTGTAGTGTGCACAGTAATTTAGACAGTAATAGTCTGCTCTACAAATTTAGTATATAATTTTACACATTAATAGTGTTCAGTACATATCTAGAATGTTGGTTGTAGTGTTCATAAAATATCAACACTAATAGTAGTATGCACTATAAATCAAGTACATTGTAGTGTGCAAAATCATTTATACACTAATAGTAGTCTGCACTACAAATTTAGAGCATTATTTGTAGTACTCACCATTTTAACACTATTGCATACTACAAATGTAGTACATTAGTTGTAGTGTGCACAATAATAACAATATGCACTACAAATCTAGTACATCATTTTAAATTAATAGTTGTGTTCACTACATATCTAGTATGATGGTTGTAGTGTGCATAATATAAAATATCAACACTAATAGTAGTATGCACTATAAATCTACTACATTGTAGTGTGCACAGTAATTTAGACAGTAATAGTAGTCTGCACTACAAATTTAGAGCATTATTTGTAGTACTCACCGTTTTAACACTGATAGAGTGCACTACAAATGTAGTACATTAAATGTAGTGTGCACAATAATTTGAAAACTAATGATGCGCACTACAAATCTAGTACAAAATTGTAGAAATGAATAGTAGTGTTCACTACATTTCAGTAAGTTTGGTTTATTCTACACAAACATGTTAATACAATAGTAGTAGTGTGCTCTATAATTCTAGTACATTGTAGTGTGCACAATAATTTTGATATTAATAATAGTCTGCACAAATTTAGTGCATTAGTTGTAGTACTCACAGTTTAAATGCTTATAGTGTGCACCAAAAATCTAGTATATTGTAGCCTGCACAATCATTTTGAAAACTAAAATTGATATGCACTATGAATTTAGAGCATTATTTTCATTTTATTTTTACATATCTAGTATAATTGTTGTAGTGTGCACAAAAATGTCAACACTAATAGTAGTGTGCACTATAAATCTAGCACATTGTAATATTAGTCATGCAAACTGTACTAGTAATGTACAGGCTGTACTAGGTACCAAGTGTACACTAGGTAGTATGCACAAGTTCTACTGTTCAGTGATAGGCAGTGTGTACTAGTGTTCTTGTTCCTTAGGCTGTGTGCACTAGTTCTAGTTCACTAGGCAGTGTCCACCATAAATCAAGTACTCTAGTTGTAGGGTGCATTACAGATCTGCTACACTATTGGTTGTGTGCAGTGCTCAGTGTTTATATGAGTGTTTGTCATGCACAGGCTGTGGAGCATACCTTCCACCGGCGCTCACTGGTTGTAGCAGATTCTGTGTCTCATATCACGCAGCAGCTGCAGTCTCAGGCTCTGGCCTCCATCTCTACTGCTAAGGTACAAACACACAACCATTTCACATACACCAGCTCTGTGGACCAGATATTCTAATGATTGATTGTTGTCCTCATTCAGAAACGAGTGATCTCTGATAAGAAGTACAGCGAGCAGAGGCTGGATGTGCTGTCGGCTCTGGTTCTGGCTGAGAACACTCTGAACGGGCCCAGCACCAAAGAGAGGAGACTGATAGTGTCTCTGGCTCTCAGTGTTGGCACTCAGATGGTGAGTATAAATACACTGAGTGCTTTTGTTCAAATAAATGGCCAATTCGTGACATTTGCATATAAACTATTAAAATAAATGTTGTTCGGAAGCCTCCAACACTTTGAAGTTACTTCCAGTTTATTTTACCTTTTTGTGTTGTAAAATGACCATGGAGATTATTTTTTTAATAATAAAAATATTTTATTTATTTGTTTTTTTTTCAATTATTTTTGTTTTTTGTTTTTTCAATTTGTTTGATGTTCGTTTTTTTTTTTTTTTTTTTTGATGTTTGTTCATTCATTCATTTTTTTGTTTTTGTTTGACGTTCCTTGTTGTTTTGTTCCTTGTTTTTGTTTTTTTTGTTTGTTCATTCGTTCATTTTTTGGTTTTGTCTGTTTGATGTTTGTTGTTTTTGGTTTTGTTTGTTTGTTGTTGTTTTTGTTTTTATGTTTTGTTTTATGTTTTGATTTTGTTTTGATGTTTGTTGTTTTTGTTTTGTTTTATGGTTTGTTTTGTTTGTTTGTTTGTTTTTTGTTTTTACAATTTGTTTTTTGTTTTGATGTTTGTTCATTCATTTTTTGTTTTTGTTTGTTCCTTGTTTTTGTTTTTTTTGTTTGTTCATTCGTTCATTTTTTTGGTTTTGTCTGTTTGATGTTCGTTGTTTTTGGTTTTGTTTGTTCGTTGATTTTGTTTTTATGTTTTGTTTTGTTTGTTTGATGTTTTTTTGTTTTTTACAATTTGTTTGATGTTCGTTTTTTGTTTTGATGTTTGTTTGTTCATTCATTTTTTTGTTTTTGTTTGATGTTCCTTGTTGTTATTTTGTTTGTGTGATGTTCCTTGTTTTTTTTGTTCATTCGTTCATTTTTTTGGTTTTGTCTGTTTGATGTTCGTTGTTTTTGGTTTTGTTTGTTCGTTGTTGTTTTTGTTTTTATGTTTTGTTTTATATTTTGATTTTGTTTTGATGTTTGTTGTTTTTGTTTTGTTTTATGTTTTGTTGTTTTGTTTGTATGTATGATTATTGTATTGTATTTTTGTTTTGGTTTTTTTGCACAGAAAACCTTTAAGGATGAGGAGCTCCTGCCTTTACAACTTGTGCTGAAAAAGCTGGACTTAATCAGTGAACTTAGAGAGCGGTGAGCCCTGAATTTGTTCAATTAGTTATGATTAGCAGTAGCCGATTTTGAGTCTGTGAGATCTGTGGCTGTGTTGTAAGTGCATGATGGGATATCCTCTCTCCTCAGAGTCAAAGTGCAATGCGACTGCAGTTTTCTGTACTGGCATCGAACCGTCTTCCCCATCTACCTAGATGATGTGTACGAAAACGCTGTGGATGCGGCAAGAATTCATGTAAAACGCATAGCACTATCTATCCTTAATGCTCACTTCGATTTTTTTTTTTTTTTTTTTTTTTTTTTGAAAATGTTTTTTACATGTCATTTAAATATGCATATATTTTCTCTAGTACATGTTTAGTGCGCTCAGAGATTGTGTGCCCACCATGTTGCACGCCAAACATATGGAGTCATGTGATCAGCTGCTGGAGTGTTATGACGCTGAGATCATGGAAATCCTCAATGAGGTAAGCGGAGTGCTGGATGCATGTTTTTTGTAGTGTAAGAAAGATGATGAGCTGTTACAAGTTGTTCTCTATAATAATTAAGCCATTTTGGGGAATGAGCATGATCAACCACCTATTTTGGAGTGGAATCTGGGTTGGGGGAGACTATAATTTCTTACAGTAGTAATTATGCATATTTTTTCTGATCTTTAGCACCTGCTAGACAAGCTGTGTAAGGAGATTGAGAAGGACCTGCGCTTGTCTGTGCACACACACCTCAAACTGGATGACCGTAATCCTTTCAAAGTGGGCATGAAGGATATGGCGCACTTCTTCTCTCTCAAGCCCATTCGCTTCTTCAACCGTTTCATCGACATCAAAGGTAGGGCATGAAAGACTGAATGCATGAGTTACACTAAATATAGTTTACATAATGAGTACTTTAAACATATCCTACATGTTTGTCTTTTGTACCTGAAATTTGTTATAATGTTAGTCAAGGTTTTTTCAAAAACAGTCATAAACAAGTGACTGTAAGACGGCTTAATTCAGACACTGTAATTCAGGGAAAATTAATTCAGATTTTTTTTAAAAATTTTTTTACAAAATGTATTTTAGGCACTGCGAAAGTCAACTTGTTAAAATATTAATACGGAAGAGGATTAGGGCCAAGCAATAATAAAAAAATAAAACCATCTCGAGATTAAAGTCGTTAAATTTTGAGAAAAAACTCGTTAAATTTCGAGAAAAAAGTCGTTAAATTCCGAGAACAAATTCGTTAAATTACGACTTTTTTCTCGTAATTTAATTACTTTTTTCTCATAATTTAATGAATTTGTTCTCATAATTTAACGACTTTTTTCTCGTAATTTAATGACTTTTTTCTCATAATTTAACGAATTTGTTCTCATAATTTAACAACTTTTTTCTCGTAATTTAATGACTTTTTTCTCATAATTTAATGAGTTTATTCTCAACATTTTATCTCAACTTTTTTCTCGTAATTTAATGACTTTATTCTCATAATTTAATGTTTTTTCTCAACATTTTATCTTGACTTTTTTCTCGTAATTTAATGACTTTATTCTCATAATTTAATGTTTATTCTCAACATTTTATCTTGACTTTTTTCTCGTAATTTAATGACTTTTTTCTCATAATTTAATGAATTTGTTCTCGTAATTTAATGACTTTATTCTTAACATTTTATCTTGACTTTTTTCTCGAAATTTAACGAGTTTTTTCTCGTAATTTAACGAGTTTATTCTCAACATTTTATCTCGACTTTTTTCTCAAAATTTTACGTGTTTTTTCTCGTAATTTAACAAGTTTATTCTCAACATTTTATCTAGACTTTTTTCTCGAAATTTAACGAGTTTTTTCTCGAAATTTAACAACTTTAATCTCGAGATGATTTTATTTTTTTATTATTGCTTGGCCCTAATCCTCTTCCGTAGTTTTTTAATCTGTTAATTTATGTTAATTTATTTAATCTGATATTATTAATATTTCATTCTATTTTTTCTGTTGTCTTATTTTTTACAGAAAATGTATTATTTAATAAAATGTATTTTTAAATATTTAATAAAATTTATTTTTATTTTTATAACACTTCATAGTAAAAAATTTTTTTATTGAATCAGCTTTAGTAAAGTGGAAATATAAGTGTTATTCATTAATTTTTTGTGATGTATGTAGTTTATTTTAGTAATGTTTGTATTTACATTACATTATTTTATTTTTGTGATGTCATAACCTTGGCTTGGGCTTTATCTCTGCCTTCTAAGCAAGATGTGTAAGATATTAAGATCAAATCCCCTGTTCCCTGCAGCCTATGTGACTCACTATCTAGACAAGACATTTTACAACTTGACGACTGTGGCTCTTCATGACTGGGCCACGTACAGCGAGATGAGGAATCTCGCCACACAGCGCTATGGGTTAGTCATGACTGAGGCCCATCTCCCCAGCCAAACTCTGGAACAGGTATGCACCTCACTCAACAGATCAGCTCAAAAATTATATGTTACATCCAGCCTCACATCACCGTCGGTTTCTTCTAGGGACTGGACGTCCTTGAGATCATGAGGAACATTCACGTCTTCGTCTCCCGCTACCTCTACAACCTAAACAACCAGGCAAGACTTTACCTGTGAAGTTATTGGTCTACAAATGTACTTGATGTGTTTGTGTAAAACATGTTCTCCATTGTGTGTAGATCTTCATTGAGAGGACCAGCAACAACAAGCACTTAAATACTATTAACATCCGCCACATTGCCAACTCCATTCGCACTCATGGAACCGGTATCATGAACACAACGGTATGTATGCGGGGTTTTGAAATTGCTTTTGAATGCGCGCTTGCTTTTCGAATTCACGTTCATGCGTATTACCGCATCAAGCCTAACCATGTCCCTTTAGGGGCTCCGTAGAATGCGTTATTCATTTTCCGTGCGACTTTTAAACAGAGACAGCAAACTAATGAAGATGGAGAATGAGAGCTCTGGTGTTCTCAGCACTGTCAAAATAAAAGTCTGTTTCTGACACATCTGCCAAACATAAAAACGTATTGGCCTATGCCGATAATTAAAAAAATGCTAAATCGGCCGATATTGCAATATATCGGTCGACCACCAATATTGATAGTCTGAAATATCTCCCTGCAGGTGAACTTCACATATCAGTTCCTCCGCAAGAAGTTCTACATTTTCAGTCAGTTCATGTATGACGAGCACATCAAATCCAGACTCATCAAAGACATCCGATTCTTCAGGGAAACCAAGGATCAGACCGACCAAAAGGTATGTTGGTCTCCATTTTCATGTCGTTATTTCGTGAAGCAATGTCATTTTCTGAAGATGTGTTCTTCTGTTTGTTTCTGCTGTATGCAGTACCCATTTGAGCGAGCGGAGAAGTTCAACCGTGGTATCAGGAAGCTGGGTCTTACTCCTGATGGTCAGAGCTACCTGGATCAGTTCAGACAGCTCATCAGTCAGATCGGTAAACTTTGACTAAAAACACATTTGGAAACTCTTTGCTTTTGTAGTGTTCTCAACATCATGAGGTGCGTGCTGGGATTTCTTTCTTCTGTTGAACACAAAAGAAGATATTTTGAAGAGTGTTGGTTACCAGACGGTTGACTGTAGGAAAAAGTCAATGAGGTCCATCAATTTTCTGGTTTCCAACATTCTTCAAAATATCTTCTTTTGTGTTCAACAGAAGAAAGAAACTCATACAGGTTTGGAACAACAAGTGATGACAGAATTTAAATTTTTGAGTGAATTATACCTTTAAGCAATCTGAAAGTTTTTATTATTATTGAAGTTTTTTTTAATTCCCTCTCTTTCTTGCAGGCAATGCGATGGGCTATGTGCGCATGATTCGGTCAGGAGGGCTGCACTGCTGCAGTAGCGCTATTAGGTAGAGCATCGCTTTCTGCTACTACCATAAACTATAAATAAAGATGGACGACGCGTCTCCACTTCCTTCCACTGTAGAAAAATGAAGCCAAAATATCCCAGAAACGGTCGTTGCCGATTACGTCATTCGGAGCCAGAGTCTGCGCAGTAGTGATCGTGAGGTGGAGCCGCGGTATCAAGGTCCCGCCCTACTCCCACTCCTGCAGACTCATTCGCAAGCACAGCTGTCAATCATGACGTTACACCCCGTTTTTATAGCATCAAATAACCAAACTTATTGGAAAAACAAACACTTGAACATACGTCTGCGTGATAAGAACTACCTAAAATGACAGAAGCGTAATTGGATTCTTTAGTTTGCGTCCAATTCGATTACATGGAGAGGGCGGGGTTTATTACCTATACCAGCCAGCCACAAGGGGGCGATGAAAATGTTTTGGCTTCACTTTTCAAGATGTGTGCGGCAAAATTGACTACTACACACACTGGTTATTTGACTTGAGACATTAAGATTAGTGTTATTAAACTGACTAATAGATTAATACTAGATAAAGTCGTCTCGCATAAAACTCGATGAGATAAAATGGACACACATTGTATGAACATTATAAAATATTCCTACAGAAGTCCCCTAGGATAGAAGCATTTAGCAAGGTATTCCCACTGAAATGTGTTCCAGGTTTGTTCCTGATCTAGAGGACATTGTGAACTTTGAGGAGCTTGTGAAAGAGGAAGGCCTTTCTGAAGAGACGCAGAAGGCTGCCAGGTACTGTAGATCATAACTCACTCAATCACCGTCTCTGCCACCAGCCAGATTGTAATAACAATGAAATTAATAATAAATAAATAAATAATAACAAGAACTAAAAATACTATAATAATAATAATAATAATAATATTAGTAGTAATAATAATAATAATAATAATAAAATAATTATACTACTAAAACTACTACTCATAATAAAATAGCAAAAATAAATTAGTAATTAATAATAATTGATAAATCATAACAACAATAATAATAATAAACACAATAATAATAATAATAATAATTAAAACATTCCAATAAACAATAATATTTAATATAATTATTATTGTTAGTTTTTAGTACTTATTAATTAATAAACACTAAAACATTATTATTAATAACAGTATTAATAAATAAAACAAAAATTTAAAAATACTAAAACATTAATAATAATGCTACTACTACTACTACTACTAATAATAAAAATAATAATAATGATACTACTACTACTAATAAAGTAGCAAAAATAAATTGGTAACTAATTAATAATTGATAAATCATAAGAATAATAATAAACACAACAACAATATTATTAATAATAATTAAAACACCAATAATAACAATAAACAATAATATTTAATATAATAATAATTATTGTTAGTTTTTAGTATTTATTAATCAATAAACACTAAAACATTATTATTAATAATAGTATTAATAATATAATAATTAATATAAATAGTATTAAAAAATATAAAGTACTTATTAAATAATAATATGTGTGCATGTGCGCATGATTTGGTCAGGAGGGCTGCAAAAATAAATTAGTAATTAATAATAATTGATAAATCATAACAATAACAATAATAATAATAAACACAACAACAATATTAATAATAATAATAAATAATAATAATAATAATAATTAAAACATACCAATAAACAATATTTAATATAATTATTATTGTTAGTTTTTAGTACTTATTAATTAATAAACACTAAAACATTATTATTAATAACAGTATTAATAAAACATAAAAATTAAAAAATACTAAAACATTAATAATAATGCTACTACTAATAATAATATTAGTAATAATAAAATAATAATAATATTTAATATAATAATTATTATTGTTAGTTTTTAGTATTTATTAATCAATAAACACTAAAACATTATTATTAATAATAATAGTATTAATAATATAATAATTAATATAATAATATTAAAAAATATAAAGTACTTATTAAATAATAATATGTGTGCATGTGCACATGATTCGGTCAGGAGGGCTGAAAAAATAAATTAGTAATTAATAATAATTGATAAATCATAACAACAACAACAATAATAATAAACACAACAACAACAACAACAACAACAACAATAATAATAATTAAAACATACCAATAAACAATATTTAATATAATTATTATTGTTAGTTTTTTAGTACTTATTAATTAATAAACACGAAAACATTATTATTAATAACAGCATTAATAAAACATAAAAATTAAAAAATACTAAAACAATAATGCTACTACTAATATTAGTAATAATAATAATAAAATAATAATAATATTTAATATAATAATTATTATTGTTAGTTTTTAGTATTTATTAATCAATAAACACTAAAACATTATTATTAATAGTATTAATAATATAATAATTAATATAAATAGTATTAAAAATATAAAGTACTTATTAAATAATAAAACAACAATAAATATTAAAAACACTAATTGCTGAAATATGATAATTACATTATTAACATTAATAATAATAAATAAATCAATAATAACAATAAACAATATGTATTATTATTGTTTTCATATTTATTGGTTATATTAATAATAACAATCATTATAATGCATAATTATTACATAATTAATAAATAATAAGGGTATGTTTACACGACAACGATGTACTAAAAAAGGAAACATTTTTTCCTTTGCATTTTTTGCATACAGATGACAACATGGTCAAAACAATCTCCGTTTACACGGATCCGCGAAAATGACTGAAAATGCTGTAATATTCATGACAGGCCACTTTGTAAAGAAACTACACGCCTATAGACTGAACATGTAATACACATTAACATGTCATCACGTTTTCACAAATTTGCGGTTTTGTAGTTTACACAGAGAAAATAACGTTATCGCTCCCAATAGTTGTGTAAATGAAAGGCCAAAATGCTTAAAAAGTTCTCTGTTTAAAATGGTGTTGTGTAAATGGCCCCTCAATCATAAACATGATTGATAATTAAACATACCAATTATAATAAATCAAAAATTAAATTATTAATTTCTATAATAATAATGGTCAAAACATGCCAATAAAAAAATATATATATATATATATTTTTTTTATTTCAGCCAACTGGATTGTGTGCTTAGCGACCTGACTAGCAACTCAGCCGAAGGAACTGAGTACTTCAAGATGCTGGTGGGGGTTTTCGCTCCAGAGTTTCGCAGCATTAAGAACATGCACTTGAGGAACTTCTACATGATTGTTCCTCCTCTGGTGGGTCTCCAGATCTCAGATGTGGCAATCTCTTGCTAATAGCAGCATCTCTTGCACTGACGTTCATCTCTCTTCTCCCTCTCAGACTGTAAATTTCGTGGAACACTCCATCGGCTGCAAAGAAAAACTAAACAAAAAGAACAAAGTGGGAGCTGCGTTTACAGACGATGGTTTCGCCATGGGTACGTGTTCAATACGGTTAAAAACTTCAATGGTTTATTCGATGAACAATATATTCAAGTACCTTTCCCATGTTTTCCAGGCGTCGCCTACATCCTGAAGCTTCTAGACCAGTATCAGGAGTTTGACTCCCTCCATTGGTTCCAGGCTGTGAGGGAAAAGTACGTGAAGGAAATGAATGCAGTGGTGAAGGAGCAGAACGTTCAGTCCACCAGCCAAGATGAGAAGCTCATGCAGACCATGAACCTGACCCAGAAGAGACTGGACATATATCTGCAGGTGTGGGAGCATATTCACACTCTTCAACAGTGATGGCCATTTGCTTTGTTTATTCACAATATTCTCTCCATTTGTAGGAGTTCGAGCTGCTTTATTTCTCTCTGAGCAGCGCTCGGATCTTCTTCAGGGCTGATAAAACGGCAGCCGAGGAGACCCAGGAGAAGAAGGACAGAGGTTGGTTGATGGATCCATGATCTCTAGAACATCTTATGGTGACTTTTTGTCCCACAGACACTCATTTAAGCTCTTTTTTTTCAGAGGAAGTTGGCAAAACTGGTCCTGGTTCCTCAACAATTGAGGGTTCTCCTGGGGAACTAAGCGGCAAGTGAAACTACGAATCGTGGAGGTTATAAACATTGATCCTCCAGCCACTATACTTCTGTTGGAGTCTGTACAGCATCTTAAACTCGTTTTGGTGTTACACCACCTGCACTCATTAGACTGGAACTGACTGTGGATTTGGACCAACAATTCGGTTTTAGACCATAATTGTTTTATATATCTACAATGACATGTTCTACTGCTGTTTTGTAAGCATCATGTTTTCGATAATGATGTGCTCATGTAAATTTGAGAAATGTGATTGGTAGATGAAGATATTTTAAAGGGTTAGTCTACCCAAAAATGAAAATTGTCATTAATTACTCGCCCTCATGTTGTTCCAAACCTGTAAGACCTTCGTTCATCTTCTGAACACAAATTAAGATATTTTTGATGAAATCCATGAGCTCTCTGACTCCTCCATAGACAGCAATTTAATTACCACATTCAAGGCCCAGAAATGTAGTAAAGACATCATTAAAATAGTCCATGTGACTACAGTGGTCCAAACTTAATGTTATGAAGCGACGAAAATACTTTTTGTGCACAAAAACCAAAACAAAAATGACTTTATTCAACAATATCTTCTCTTCTGTGTCATTCTCCTACGCTATTTACGTTCTTCGCTTCCAGGTTCTACATCAGAACGCCGACTCCTTATTGGCCGGTTCCTCCGTCAGCATCACACGCATGCCTCATGCTGCTCACGAGAACAGCGTCGGCCAATAATGAGCCAGCATTCTGACACAGAACCTGGAAGCGCTGAACGTAAATAGCGTAGAATGACACAGAAGAGAAGATATTGTTGAATAAAGTCATTTTTGTTTTGGTTTTTGCGCACAAAAAGTATTTTTGTCGCTTCATAACATTAAGGTTGAACCACTGTAGTCACATGGACTATTTTAATGACCTTTCTGAGTCTTGAAATTGGTGGCAATTAAATTGATGTCTGTGAAGGAGTCAGATACCTTCTTGGATTTCATCAAAAATATCTTAATTTGTGTTCTCCGAAGATGAACGAAGGTCTACGGGTTTGGAACGACATGAGGGTGAGTAATTAATGACAGAATTTGCATTTTTGGGTGAACTAACCCTTTAAAATCCTCTTGAATATTAGGCACAAGTAATTTTATATGATAAAAGAACTGAATAATGAATGTTGAAGATTAGTTGACTCAAAACTAAAAATTCTGCTATCATTTATTCACCCTCATGTCATTTCAAATCCATATTACTTTTGTTGTTTTTTGTCAATACAATGAAAGTCAATGGGGAGCGACAGGGTTATTTTGGACCTCATTTACTTTCATTATATGGACAAAACGGTTCCACTGCTCAAATTCATATAGGTTTGAAACAGCATGAGAATAAATGATGACAGACCTTTCATTTTTGGTATCATTTGAATGTTGATTTATGGAAACTAGAATGCTTTTTTTTCTTCTGTCAAAGAGTACTAATGTACTTTAATAATGCCCATTTTTGAAACGTGACATGTATAATATCAAACGTAGCACACGAACATGTTCTGTTTAATCTGTTTGTGCTACTTAAAATGTGTCTGACACCCTTTGAGCACTGTGATGGAGGAAGTTGAATTGCACTTGCCTTAAAGCTGCTGCTGTCTTACAGTATTCATAGTGATCGAAAAGCGCACTACACAGCAGTTTCTTCACATCAGTGACATTCCCTCTGACTTTTCTTGTCCATTTTGACCGTTTGTAAGTAGTTTGTGTGTATTAACCATTAACCTCAAGGCATCTTTATTAAAAGACTTGGGAAAAAAAAAAAAGCAAACCGTCTGCTCAAGTGAAACAGGAAATGTTAGTTTTAGCCATGCATTACAGAGAGATCACACACAGCATGCTGGTACCGTAACGTGCGGTTTCACCCACACAACCCCTTCCCATACAGAGTCCAAACACTGGTTCAGGAAAGCCGTTCTGCTTTATTACAAAGAAAGGGAGCCTTAAAGGTGGTCAGAAAATACAAGATTGGTCTGTTTTTCGTACTATCGGTTTTCCCTTTCCTACGAAATGCTTCTATTCAAATAGCTGCAGCTGAAATGTGTCCACCCCCTTGGTTTTTGCGCAATACAGATGTCCTTGGTAGGCCTTCCGTGTCGCCTTTATTCATTTAGTTGAATTGGTCTTTAAGTGCACAGGGTAACAAACGTGATTCCCCGTCTGGCAGCTTAACATACTGTTCACTAATTTTTTTTGTCTTTTGCATTTTTGCTTCTACCACATAATGCCATTTCTGTTTTACCTCCTAAAAACGAGGTCAAGCATAGTTACTTCTTCCAAAATAGACGTAATGTATATATATATATAGATACATCTATCTATATATATCATATATATACACATTCATACATACATATCTTTATTCATGTGATGTCAAAAAATTAAAAAAATGTACACGTTTATTACAAAATCGTAACAAAGACTGAAAAGGGTTCG
Organism: Ancherythroculter nigrocauda; assembly: GCA_036281575.1. Classification (NCBI taxonomy): domain Eukaryota; kingdom Metazoa; phylum Chordata; class Actinopteri; order Cypriniformes; family Xenocyprididae; genus Ancherythroculter; species Ancherythroculter nigrocauda. Next base: position 16,561,179 of record VTFQ01000015.1, on the reverse strand, counting down.
TATTCATTCTGGAACAATGTTTCTCGATAAGCTCACAACCGCCTGGTCCGCGGCTTGTGCCCAACGGTCACTGAAACAGTCTGATTGGGTTTTATTGAAGCTAAGCAGAAAACAGCTCGGGATGAGGAACGCAAGTGGATGGAGCAAAAGGAATGACAAACAAAAGAAAAGAGGGGGGAAAAGCACCTCCATTATGTTAATGACAGGGCCGCGAGTCCTTCCAGACAACGACGGGAGCGGAGCGATTTTCCCACATTAAAAAAAAAGCAGAAAACAATTTTTGTGTTCTTTTATTACTAAATAGTGCAACAATGAACATTGCATTTTCTTTTGCCCTTGTGTATTCACATGTATTGGATTTGTCTTTGTGTCTGTCCTGTTTGGTAGCGCAGCGCGCTTCGGAAAACAAAGCGCGAACTGCGTTTTTTTTTTTTTCTCTTTTAATACCAATGGATGTGTTTGTGTGCTGTACTGCAACTTCAAAGACTCCAGGCAAACACCAAAAGGGGCTTTCCATCAGAGGAGTAAACAAAACATTGACCCTGCTCGAAATGAAATGGAGGGAGAAGAAGAAGAAAAAAAAAACGTAAGAGGGGAATTTAAAAACAGAATGAAAATATATAGAAGTGTTTTTTTTGTGTGTTCGGGCAGCACATAATTTGTAAGGCAGGGTCCCTCCCCCCAGTTCTTAAGGTGGAGACCCCCGCCACCCCCCCCTCCCCCTCCCGCAGTCCTTGTCCAGACAGTTGAGGAATAAAACCAGGTTTTTTGTGGTCGGGCAGGTCGGCTGGCTGTCTCTGGCCGATGGCTCCAAGAGCTCACGGGTGCTGATGGACGCAGCTTCAGAAGGCCTGCTGGGCCGGATTGTAATTGAAGGTGGTTGGCACGTGAGGCCGCTCCTCTAGCTTGTCGTATTCCAGGTGAAACTCCTGAGATGAGAGGAAAGCACAGAGCTGACGTCCAGCCATATTGAACGTTCAGTATGATAATGGCATATTTCGAAATTATCAGCATCGATAGATAACAGTGCACGATCGATCAGTTAAGTACCTCAAAGTGCACGTTTGGAAATTTATTATTTATTAGTAAATTTTCACACTGCAGCCAATCGATTTAAATATTTAATCATGATTCATTTTTTGCAGTGAATGTGTGAAAATGTGCAATTAAACAAGCATATATTAGAAATGTTAACACATTCACTAAAAATAAAAAATCATAAATGATTGACAGCAATTAACTTTTTATCAAATTAAACAATATAATTTAATACAATTAATTTTAATCTATTTAAAACGCATCTAAAAAAAAAAAAAAGATAATATATTTGTTATTTTGTGTACATATAATTTGCTATTATTAAATTATGATTTTGATATTTTATCCAGAGTTGGCTCATATCGTATATTTTAAAGGGATAGTTCACCCAAAAATGAAAATTATCCCATGATTTACTCGCCCTCAAGCCATCCTAGGTGTATATGACTATCTTCTTTCAGACGGAAACAATTACAGATACATTTAAAATATATCCTGGCTCTTCCAAGATTTATAATGGAACTGAATAGGGGGTGAGATTTTGAAGCCCAAAAAAATGTATCCATCCATCATAAAAGTAATCCATAATCCAATTTTTATAAACTAAAATAACTTGCTTCTGGCAGACGATCGTACGCATACTGCGCAAGCCGATTGCGCCACAAGAGTAACCCGTGACGCGAATTATGACGCAGGATGTAGGAGAAATTTCTCATTTTAGACACTTCCAATTCCTGACCAGTGTTTTGTTTTGCTCTATCCTCTGCGTTTTCACGTTCATCATTGCGTCAGGTCAGACATCACTCTTTTTCCATGAATCAACGGGTACGGCCATCTGCCGGAAGCTAGTTATTATAGTTAAAGGTGGGGTAAGTAGATTGTCAAAAAACGCTGTTGGACATTGTTGATATTTGAAATCAACCCAAACAAACCCACCCCTCTCTTCATTGCTCCGCCTCCAAAACTCACACTCCAATCCTATTCCTAACCACCCTGCTCCGAGTCGGTCTTGAACCCCGGCCCATTCACTGCTGGCAGGTGAGGCGAGTGCACTAACAATGATGCTAAATACCACATTCTCTCATCTCTCTTTCTGCAGTTTTTTTCTTCTTTTCCAAATGTCCCTCTTGCTTGTTCTCTCTCCTCGACCATCATACGCCGCCTAATACTGATTGGTTACACATTTGTTGTTGGTGTCAGCCTAACTTCCAAACAGTGTTTTTGAAAAACTACAAACCCCACCTTTAATAAAGTTTTAAATATGGACATTTTTCTTACAAAAAAACATTGTTTTGCTTCAAAGGCCTTTATTAACCCCCTGGAGCCATATGGATGACTTTTTATGATGGATGGAGGCATTTATTTGGGCTTCAAAATCTCACCCTCCATTCACTACCATTATAAAGCTTAGAAGAGTCAGGATATTTTTTAAATATATCTCTGATTGTGTTCGTCTGAAAGAAGATACTCACAGTGCTTCCCACACATAGACTTTACTTGGGCGGGCCGCCCACGTATAATAACGGCCGCCCAAGTATATTCGGAGACACATTTTTGCTTTTATTATTTTTATCCTCTTATACTTTTATATCCGCGCAAGATAATGAAACCATCCGTGATCGATTAACTAGTCGTTTCGTACCTGCTCGTTATGTGTGCGTCAGAACTGTTTACTCCCGCTAACATTCAAACGGGCGCTGCATTTTGCAAAGTCACTAGGCGGCGCTGTTGCGCGACAGAGCTTCAGTCTGCTTCAAAGTGATTCTCAATCAATGAAAAGCGCAGATTTATGCCAAGCGATTGCTAATGAACTCAAGTTGATGAAATATTACAATGTCTACATTATGGCCTTTATATAAAATGTTTTAGACGATTGTAAGATCAACCTGCAATAGTACAGACATTTCAAAATAAGAGTCCCTGTGTATTTCGGGCTTGTTTATAATTAAAAGTCACACGCTAAGTTTTTTCTTTTTCTTTTGGGCATTATTGGTATTTTGGTTACACTATAAATTGTATAAGTAAAAGACTAAGAACATTATTTGACGCATATATTATTCATTTTATAAATTTTACTAGTAAAATCTGTGTCCCATTCACTGAGAGAGACACTATATGACAGCAAGGAGAACATACGAAAAGGTGAACCATTTAAATGCTGTAATTTTGCATAATTTACAATGCATAATATTAGTATGTAATTAAATGTAATATGTTATTTAATTAAAATTAATTTCAATAAATAAAAATACTGTTAAAAATCACACATTGTTTGTTTGTCACATGTAGTAGACCATTTTTGTGCCGTGGGTAATAGGATTTTTCGCCCGGCTACCACCGCAAGTATATTTCAAACCTGTGGGAAGCACTGAGTCATATACACCTAGGATGGCTTGAGGGTGAGTGAATCATGGGATTATTTTCATTTTTGGGTGAACTATCCCTTTAAGATATCAGCAACGGCGCGAGCCATTAGAAACCTCCAAAATGGCACAAATCAGATGTTAGGTTTCAGAAAAATCATCAGAAGACTAGCTGAAAACAAATAGATGGAGGAAGGAGACACCGATTTCAATATCTTTACCTTAGCGACCTTCCTCCAGTTATGACAATCAAAGAAGTAGTACGTTCCTCTCTCGTAGGTGTTGGTCTTTAGCGTGGGCTCCATGCCAGGTGCTCTTGTAATCCAAACCCTTTCCTCTTTATGGTACCGCCAGTCCCGGTTGAAGCTGCAATACGACAAAACGTTCCATTTAACCTCTATTTACCAGCTAAATGTCTGGACAAAGAATGACTTAATCAGCAGGACGTACAGCTCAACGGCAGCGAGGAGTTGTAAGAGGTCTCCTCCGTTCATGTAGTAGAGGTAGAACAGCAGGTCTTCACCATATCGCCCCAGTTTTATTGCAGCCAGCTGTTTAGAGCACATTATGAGGTCAGCTGGGTGCGCATTACCATTTCAATGCAGTTTTATTGAAGCGTTTATCACCTCACCTTGTCCCTTATGTGAATGTTGGTTAAGTACTCTGAAGGAACATGGAAGTCTAAAAAAAAAAAAAAAAAAAAAAAAAGAGTTGCATTCATTACTGAAGAGCCAAAATGAGTTGGTCATCTTTACAAGTTTAGGTCAGATTAACTCTTACCAATGTCTTGTGGTCGACATGGAGCTGAAGCCCAGGGAGATGCAAACTTAGGATACAGATTCCTACAAGGAGTTAATGTGTGAAGAAATGAATGTGTGGACAAAAAGAGAACATTGGCAAGAAATCAATATTTGGCAACAGACTAAAGTATCATACTCTGGAGAGTTGAGGTTGAGTCCTAGCGTTGTTAGGTCGCTTCCTAAAGCCAGATGAACCATTCCAGGGTCCGTCTCAGCTGCCCGGATGAATGTCAGGAGTCCAATCATTCCAAACTGATCCGTCACCATTCCTGAGGGAATGTTTGTTACCTTGCCTATGAAAGACAAAAAGTTTGATTGAGTGTTTCCTATGGACAGGATTCATACATCTTTTGACCAATCAATTTCCATGAGTTTTCCAGCTGTTTATAATATATTCATTCATTCATTCATTGTTGATACTACATATATAGTGTTTCTTGTGTAAAGAAAATGCTGTTTTTTACTCTTGCATTGCAAACAAGCCGAGATGGGCCAAAATGTGTGAAGCACTTGACGATAGAGGCGGGTGGAGTTATGAGGTTTTACTGACAGTTTTGAGGAACTAATAGAGTTACAAGTTTTAGTCACAAACTCTTTTCAGTACTTTTCATTGGTTAAAGGGTTAATTCATGTTCATGTGAGTACAGTGGTTCAATATTAATATTATAAAGCGACGAGAATATTTTTGGTGCGCCAAAAAAACAAAATAACGACTTATTTAGTGATGGCCGATTTCAAAACACTGCTTCAGGAAGCTTCGGAGCACAGATGAATCAGTGTATCGAATCTGCTGTTCGGAGCGCCAAAGTCACGTGATTTCAGCCGTTGGCAGTTTGACACATAATCTGAATCATGATTCGACACACTGATTCATTGTGCTCCGAAGCAACTAAAATATCTTAATTTGTGTTCTGAAGATTAACGAAGGTCTTACGGGTGTGGAACGGCATGAGGGTGAGTAATAAATGACAGAATTTTCATTTTTGGGTGAACTAACCCTTTAAAGGTACACTATGTAACATGTATGACGAATCACGCAGGTACTGGGCTACTCCGCAGCGGTTGGTGCCCCGCTAAAATTGGCAGAAGATAAACACTTATTATAGGTGTACCATAGTGATTCAGGATAACGGTTTGGAAGATTGATTCATGATGTAGTCGCTGATCATATTAATTTTTAACAAAAATTACATGGTGTACTTTTAAATATTTGCAAAACCCAGAGAAAGACGAAAAGGGTGGCCAATAGTAATGATTTTTGGAAAAAACTAAAATAAATATGGAGATACAAGGTTTCTGTCCGACAGCAACAATATATACAAAAAAATTTTAGTTATGAAATTTATTACTATAAAAACTAGTTATTGTTTTTAAATAATAAAGAATGATTAAAAAATACTTAAAATACTTTACATCCATTTTAAATTATTTTATATTTACATTTTTATATTTAAATAAACAGTTTTTTTTACTCACAATAAAAATGTCCAATATTTAATGATTTAAGATATTGTTTTTCCATTACTTTTCATGGGGATTGAAGTATTATTATTATATTTTATTAAATATATAAACTTAAAATGGAAACCCAGACTGGTGCATTGAAACCTGCCTTAACAGATTCTTGATTAACATACTTCATTAAAGGATTAGTTCACTTCAGAATTAAAATTTCCTGATAATTTACTCACTCCCACATCTTCCAAGATGTTCATGTCTTTCTTCAGTCAAAAATAAATTAAGGTTTTTGAGGAAAACAATCCAGGATTTTTCTCTATATAGTGGACTTCAACAGTTACCAACGGGTTGAAGGTCCAAATTGCAGTTTCAGTGCAGCTTCAAAGCACTCTACACGATCCCAGCTGAGAAATAAGGGTCTTATCTAGTGAAGTGATCTGTCATTTTCTCCACACATCACGTTAAGCCGAGGACACACTTAACGATTGTAAGGCCGATTATGAATGTAATTTGATACTTACCACTGATCATGCCCAAACGCGCCAAGTCAGAACTGGTTGCGTTCAGTCGGTGTTTATAGTCAGCTTATAGTGTGTTGAGTTCAGTCTTAGAATGTTTCAGCTAGTCGTTAAGTGTGTCCCCAGCTTTAGAAAGGTCACGCATGACGTAGGCGGAAGTACCGCGGTAGGGCAAAAAACTCCATCTCATTTTCCCCTCCAACTTCAAAATCGTTCAACATCGTTGTTTTCCCTTTTTTCTGTAAAGAGCGTTTGACTTAAGCCGGGCACACATTTAACGACTAGCTAAAACATTCTAAGACTGTGCTCAACATACAGCGATTGTTTCCTGCGACTGAAGCAGATTTAAATACTCACACATGGAATTTGAACACAGACTGTAATCGCAGACTGAACGCAACTGGCTCTGACTGCGATCAGTCATAAGTATTAATTTACATTCATAATCGGCCTTACAATCATTAAGTGTGTGCACGGCTTTAGACTTTGCACGCTCGTTTTGTAAACACTGGATCGCTACTTTCGCCTATGTCACGCGTGAACTTTCTAACGTGATTACGTAATGCATGGCAGAGCAGTGCAAGATGAGCATTTGTGGTTGAACATTTTTGTTTTTTTTTAGAAAATGACTGATTGTTTCTCTAGATAAGACCGTTATTCCTGTGCTGGGATCATGTAGAGCTCTGCACTGAAACTGCAATTTGGACCTTCAACCTGTTGGTAGCTGTTGAAGTCTATATGGAGAAAAATCATCCTGGAATGTTTCTCAAAAACCTTAATTTCTTTTCGAATGAAGAAAGACATAAACATCTTGGATGACATGCGGGTGAATAAATTATCAGGAAATCTTGTTTTATTCAACAGTCATGTTTTCAAAGGTGGAAGTTGTTTGAAATACATCCATGCATGTTGCTAGAAAGCCTCACCATCAGGCAACACCTGGATCCCTTTCTTTTGCTGGTTGTTATTCTGTGCTGATGATGTCTTGTCGCCGGGAAATTTGGGTCCATCCGCACTTGAGCTGCCCTTGCCTGAGGAGTTCAAGTTCTGTGGAGACAGCAGAGGCCAGAACAATGAGTTAAAGGTCAAGCAATCATGTAGCACTGGACAGCATCACTTCAAACATCAATTGCCGAGTATCCTTACCCATCCTGCAAAACAATGACATGTTATTTATGCAATGTCTCTCTGAAGCTTATGAAAGATCAAATTCAGGTAATACTGACTGATTTGCTTTCATCCGTGCTCAATGTTGGGTCCTTGTAGTTGGGCCCGGGTAGGGCAGGGAAGTCTTCGTTGTGAATCGAGAAGTCCTGCGACTGTTCGTTCGATGGCTTTGTGACCATTCCAACTATGGAGAGACACATTTTAACAAAGGTTTGAGGGTTATTGTGAGGAAATAAAAATAAAACCACTGACCTTGTCATGCATTCACAACACATCATCCATTCAAGGAGAAGCGTGCTTAGTAATAAAAACTAAGAGGGTTTGGGTTTCAGCGAAGTAATGCGACTGTGTAAAATGAACTCGTACCATAGGGTGCCCTTCCAGCCAGCGGATTATGCAAAGGTGTTGGGTTGCCGTTTCCCTCCCTCCGACTTCTGTCTGCAAGTGCTGGGAATTCTGAGAGGTCTATTCCTGTCACATTTTCACTCCCATCTGCCACACAGACGATAGAAAAAGAATACAATAAGAATGGGCTACTTCTCTTTCTAGGATACAATTTAAGCGTCACGGTTCCTGTCATGGTGTATCATCACCAAGCATGTTCAGTGAAGCACTCACCTGTCCCGTTGAAGATGTTATTGGATAAGGAGTTCATTCCAAACCCCTGGCTCCGGCCCATTCCAAATCCTGACATACTACAATGACACACATGAGGATTTGACCCTTTTGTTAAGGTCAGTCTTAATCAGTCTTGATTGGCCTTATCTTGGCCTAAGGTGAAAGTTAATTAAAATACATAATATGTATTTAAGATTATGAGAAGCCACTTTTTTACCATAAAATCAGCTTTAATTTTAACAATAAACAAAGACGACGTGTGTATTTAAGAAAGGAGATTCTAACAAGCTTCATATGTGCTCATCAACCATAAATGTGCACAGAAAACAAGCCTTATAAAATGCGTAAGCCTGTTATTCGGTTTTAATGGCAAAGTCCATAAACAAGACTCAACAATAAGGATGGCTTGCTGGTCCAGGGACAGAGTAAGAGTGTTTTGAGCCAGTTGATGGAAGTGCGCTATTGGGTTACTGCTATACACTACCATTCAAATATTTAGTCAGTACGATTTTTCTTTTAAGAACTTAATACTTTTTATTCATTAAGACAACATTAAATTGATCAAAAGTGACAGTAAAGATTTTTATAGTGTAACAAAAGATTTCTACTAAAAAAAAATGCTGTTTTACATTTTCTATTAATCAAAGAATCCTAGGGGGGAAAAATCAGTTTTCACAAAAATATTAAGCAATACAACTGTTTTTAACATTGATAATAATGATAAATGTTTCTTAAGCAGCAAATTCAACACACATAACAAATACATACAAATAATCAGTAACTTATTCCATTATTTCCCAGTAAAAGTGTTTCATTTATTGCTGTCTGTGAGTTTCTTGTATAATTATAATAATAGTACAATTTTCAGCTATTAATGCAGATAAAATCTGACAAAAAGAAATGTGTACAAATGTATAAGTAATACATTTTAAAGTGCCCCATTATGCTATTTTAAAGGTTCCTAATGTTGTTTTGAGGTCTCCTACAATAGGTTTACATACATCCAAGGTCAAAAAACACAAATTTTCTAATAAACATTGCAGCATCACCTCTTTTCTCAGTGTCTGAAACAGTTTGATCAAGGATTCGGTCTCTCTAAACGCATTCTTTCCAAAGTGCATGCAAAGTGGATTTGTTTTCACAGCGCAGAAAACAGTGTCTTCTCAACATGTCGACAACACGAACCAGACTCTTTCACAACTACAGTGTTTGAGGGTCAAAGAAGACATTGTTTACGGGCAGCCAATAAAGACCACAGGCAGGCATTATGCAAATTTGTTACAAACCTACATAGGTTCGAGCAGGAAGTAAAGGTCCTTGCACACTGAGTCCGCAATTTTCATATGCGTAATCCTAAAAATAAGTCTATTCAATCCTGAGATTGCGTAGAGAGGAAGGAGAGTTCCACCTCCTTATCAAGGAGCTGCGGGATTATCCCAGAATGTCAGTGGCTCAGTTTGATGCTTTGCTACTGGTGCACTTTTTTAGTCATACAGTGCTTTGAGCTGCGAGACGAAGTGGATCAACTTGTCAGATGCCATTCTGGATTTTGGCGTTCACTTGTACGGTGGCTCTGAATTGTCAAAACACCTCTCGAAATGCTTGCTACGGATGCGAAAAATGCAGAAAATTGAACCCGATCCGAATTTTTTTTTTATGACAGACAAACGTTTCGGAGGCAGTGTGTAAACATGACTGACACAACATGAGGTCGTATTTATTTATTTTTTCTGACGAAATTTCGGACTCAGTGTGCAAAGACCTTAAAGGTGCCCTAGAATTAAAAATTGAATTTACCTCGGCATAGTTAAATAACAAGAGTTCAGTACATGGAAATGACATACAGTGAGTCTCAAACTCCATTGTTTCCTCCTTCTTATATAAATCTCATTTGTTTAAAAGACCTCCGAAGAACAGGCGAATCTCAACATAACACCGACTGTTACGTAACAGTCGGGATCATTAATATGTATGACCCCAATATTTGCATATGCCAGCTCATGTTCAAGGCATTACACAAGGGCAGCCAGTATTAACGTCTGGATCTGTGCACAGCTGAATCATCAGACTAGGTAAGCAAGCAAGGACAATAGCGAAAAATGGCAGATGGAGCGATAATAGCTGACATGATCCATGATATCATGATATTTTTAGTGATATTTGTAAACTGTCTTTCTAAATGTTTCGTTAGCATGTTGCTAATGTACTGTTAAATGTGGTTAAAGTTACCATTGTTTCTTACTGTATTCACGGAGACAAGACTGTCGTTATTTTCATTTTTAAACACTTGCAGTCTGTATAATTCATAAACACAACTTCATTCTTTATAAATCTCTCCAACAGTGTAGCATTAGCCGTTAGCCACGGAGCACTATCAAACTCATTCAGAATCAAATGTAAACATCCAAATAAATACCATACTTACGCGATTAGACATGCTGCATGACGAACACTTTGTAAAGATCCATTTTGAGGGTTATATTAGCTGTGTGAACTTTGTTTATGCAATGATAGAGTTAAGAGCTCAGGAGGGGGCGGAGAGTGCGAGCATTTAAAGGGGCCGCAGCCTGAATTGCAGCATTTCTAATTATGCCCCAAAATAGGCAGTTAAAAAATTAATAAAAAAAAATCTATGGGGTATTTTGAGCTGAAACTTCATAGACACATTCAGGGGACACCATAGACTTATATTACATCTTGTAAAAAAACAAACGTTAGATGGCACCTTTAAGACTAATTACTGACGACTTGTTTCAGGCAGTTCAGAATCACTTCTTTCTTTCAGGAGACAACACTAATTATTTGTACTTTGATCTTTGAAACATTCAGGGCTGCCCTCGACTAAAGATTTTTCAAGTCAACTAGTAGTAGTTTATTTAAGCGATTAGTCGACTCATCGCACATTTATATTAATAAACCATATAAATCATAATGAGCCTTTAATTGCCTATTGCCACATTTATCTAGGTAAACATTAGAGCGAGCGGCCATGTAAAGCTGCTACTACTTACATGTTTCAAGTGATAAACCATATTTGAGGTTGATGGATGATAGGTGAACATTTGGATTTTTTTCGGACATTCTGTAATTACCACAAGGACCCGCCATTAACAATCTGTCCATCACCAGTGTTGGGGGTAAGTAACTTGAGTTATGTAATCAGATTACTTTTTTCCCATTAACTAGTAAAGTAAAGCATTACTTTTAAATTTACAACAAAATATCTGAGTTACTTTTTTAAAGCGGAACTCAGTAAGATTTGCGAAGCTCCCCCTACAGTTTCATCACATGTCGTAAATACTCCAAGCACAGCTCTGGACTACAATAATGACTACAACGCTCACCAGCGCAGTAGTTTTACAAATACAGTACAAGAAAGAGGAGGTGGGTAATTTGCAAATACAGTACACTCGATGGAGGTGGGTAATTTTTGAAATTGTCTTATAAAGTCATAATATATACATTGTTTTTGAATTACCGTAAAGCATTTTGTCACTCTCGCGTGAACATGAGGCGAGATTGTGTCGGGTCGATGCAGCTCAACTTGCAAGTGCTGTATTCTGGCGTAGACGTGCCAGAGGGGGTTAGTGCACGACTCAAACACACCACTACAAGTCAATTAACCATCATAAGGACTAAGAAACTATTTATGAAGGTAAAAAAAGTTACTTAGTTCTGCTTTAAATAAGTAACGCAAGTTACTTTGTCTTCCCATTTATTGACTGACAGCTCTCCTGTCTCCATGTTTAGAGAAATGGGAGTAAGTGCAAACATGACGGTTATTCTAGACTAAGGCTACGTTCACACTGTCAGTTTTAGGGACTGAGAACCGCATTTACTTATAGGTGTGAGTCTCGAAATGTCCTGTTCAAACAGCAACTTGCAGTAGCGTCTCGAATACTGTGTGTATGAACGTGCAACGAGAGTCAAGCCCGTATTCTCACTAGTAACCATAGCGACAGTGACCAAAGTAATATCAAAGATGGCGACGTCCAAACTGAAAAGACTTATAGTTTTGACAGGACAGAGTCCAACTGAGTCTCAAACTGATGGGAGCGGATCTGGTGAAGAATAGTGACTGGATCTAAAACATTCAGATGACACACAGCTCATATCTCCCTTGCTGTAAGTTACCGAAAGTTAAACCACGGACACAAAAAATGTGACAATGTGACTAGTTGTCCAGTCCTGTCCAATCCAGTGCGAATATTCCTAGAACGCGGTTGTGAGTCTTGAAAATTTACGGGTGTGAGTTCGGTTGTCACTCTCGTAAATAACCGTACTGTGTGTGAACATACCGTATTAAGGCCTCAAATACAGGACTGACAACCGTATTCTGCTTCTGTGTGAACGGTCTAATTGTGAACATATATTTACTCATGTAATCTTTTCCTGCATCATATTCTACTGTATTCCAGAATGGCAGCACAGCTGAAAGGTTTGTTTGAGCTGCACTCTCTACTGTACAGGTGTGAATTTGCATTTCCTGCAGCCTGAGGCTTATTCATTTCACTTTTGGTGTGAAAGGGTCTTTACATTTGCCAGAAATAGAACTTTTTTTGTTGTTATTAAAAAACAAACAAACAAGCCCAGCCCAGGTGAGAAAAAGTAACACAAAAGTAATGCAACGCATTACTTTCCATAAAAAGTAATGAAATAACAGAGAATAACACAATATTGTAATGCATTACTTTTAAAAGTAACTTTCCCCAACACTGGCTACGTTTACATGCACCCAAATAATCCATTTGTAATCGGATCGAGCTCAATCGGATTGAAAAACGTTCATGTCAACACCTTAATCGATCCAATTGAGCTCAATCGGATTGGAAGGGGTGGTTTATTCCTTTTCTAATCCGATCCAACAGCAAAAAATGATCATGTAAACGCTTGAATCCGACTACTTTCTCAATCGTATTCAAAAGTCTCTGAGCACATGCGCAGTGCAATGTTGACACGCATTACGCAGTGCGCAAGTTCACATTCACTTCTTTAGTTGTAAAGATGTGCCAACAGGCAGTGGCGTATGTATTAGGGCTGTAACGATATGCGATATGAAACCGAAATCGCGATACGCAGGTCCACGAACCTGTATCGCGATGTGAGAAGGCAGAATCGCGACACACCCCTTCCAACTCCCAGAGTTATCCTTCCTGTCCAGATCCAATGCTACCACATTTTTAAATTACTATAAGTATTAGGGGTGTAACGATTTATCGTAGATGGTGTGTCTCAATCAGCTCTCTAGGTCAGTAAGTGTTTCGGGCACACATTGAATCTTGCAAGCAGGTTTAAACGTTTCTCATGTCAGTCTCTTGCATGGTTGCGTGAGAAAAGTCGTGGCTTTCTTTCACCGCAGTGCACAGCAACAGCTGTGCTCACAGAAAAGCAAAAGACGCTTGCGATGCTTTGCTTTAAGAAGTTCTGTGGGGCCGTTCACATATTGCGTCTTTTCCGCGTGCAAGTCAGTTATTATTTTCAAATGTAGCCGCGCGGCAGGCGCGCTCATAATGGGATCGACGCGCATGCCATTCTCAACTTCTCAGAATGCCGCAAGCGCACCGCAGGTTGTGTGACAAGAATCAACCGATCAGCTATGGCCTTTCCGTAACAAAACATCAAAAGCTCAGCCGAACAGCTGATCATAGCTGTACATGGTGGTTTTTATATCTTATCTCCATCAATATATCTCGTAGTAAAACTAATGCAAGGGCTAGAAATCATTTATCCTTTGCAGAAACATCCTGATCCTCTTGGAGAGCTCAGTTCATGGTTGCATAGCAACGACCAACGCCACGGGAGCGCAAGTGCTTTGGAAAGAAGGAGAAGCGGTGCGGCCGCGCCTTCCACACGTTTTTAGACGCGATATGTGAACGGCCCCTATTCATAATTCTAAGTTCATGTTAAATTTAACTTTTTTTTTCAGTGACAGACAGCCCTATTCAACCGTTAATTTGAATACAGAAGGTTATTAAAATTTTATATTTATTTATTTTATTGAAATGTGATCTTGTATGTACAACAAGGAAAATTATTGAAATTTGTTCGTTTTTTTAATAAATCTTGTTTGAATTTCAGTTTCATTTTGTTCAAAATATCGTGATACGTATCGTATCGTGAACTCCGTATCGAGATACGTACCGTATCGTGACCTGAGCGTATCGTTACACCCCTAGTATGTATCCCTTCGTCATTATATTGAGATTTCTTTCCATTTTAAAACAAGAATGGGAGCCAGTGGATATCACACAAGAAGCAACGTGCAAACTTTGCGCAAGAGTTATGCCGGTGAAAAAGTCTCAACCTCGGTCAGTATTCACTACAGAAAGTGAAAGTAAAAAGTGACGGAGCTGTCTGACGCTGCATTAACGGAGCATATTCTCTCAGAGAGACGAATTTCAACATAAAATGCTGATAACGGCATATAACTGTCTAAATTTATTCCATTATTTCTTTTGTGGCAGTACATGGCTAGTGAAACAAATGAGAATAATAGTATTTCGTATAAACAGGTTGTTTGAGTGCTTGTCAGTGCTTGAAGTAAAGCTGCGCTTAATTTTCATTGATGACAACATTATAGCCTACACTCTTAATAATTTTATAGGCCTATAATTCATTGACCTAAACATTTTTTAAATCATTTTTAGCTAATAGCCTAATCTTATATTATCCTCAGGGCACGTCAGTTATGCAGTGATGCGCTATGAAATTATTGCGGGGCAAATTTATTATAATATTAATTTAATAATGAAAGAAAGAAGCTTAACCTAATAGTAATGTAACATGCCTACATACATAATTGGAAATGCCAAATCTTCTTAATATTGCCTAGATTTGATACTTTTGACAATATCTCGTCGATACATGATCGTCTGTTGACGTAATATGACGTGATTGATATGACGTCACACACGCAGAGCGCGTGCGCAAAAGTTTTAATCGGAATGTATATAAAACACATGTAAACGGATATTTAAATCAGATTACAGTGTTTAGAGTACATCTAAACAGATCTGCAGTCGGATTCAATTCATTCGGATTGATGAAAATTGGTGCATGTAAATGTAGCCATTGTCTGTCACAGACTGCGTGACTTCGCCACTTCCTGCGGAGGGTTTATTTCTGTGACTAACCACTGATAAAATTTTGGTTGACCAAGCCTCTTCTCGTCGACTAATAGTTAGTCGACTATTAGGGGGCAGCCCTAGAAACTTTGCAAAGCTTTTACATTCACAAACAGCTATATTACACACTACATGAAAGGTAATATCCAAACAAACAAAAAAGCATAATGGGGCACTTTAAAAGTATAAAATTATATTTATTATTTGGACTAGTCCAACCCTCAATCCATCCTTACTGTTGAGCCGTGCCATAAATGATAAAGATTCTATTACTGTGGCAAATGAAAGCATTGAACATTACAAAAAGTGTCCTTAGTTTGTTCCCATATCATTGAACGTAATCTGACCACTGTCCTGGCACTGGCATTTCTTTCTTTTTCCTGTACTAATTAACATGTTAAATTAACAGCCTTACCAAAACAAGTCATGTTTGCTCTCTCACGTGTGGCCAGTCTTACCTGTTGATGGTGAATGGCTGGCGTGCTGGCTGCTGTTTGGGCATGCAGATAATGCTGGGAGAGCTGCGGTTAGGGCTGCCCAGGCCAGAGCTGCCCATGCTGTTGGTCCTGCCGCTCATACCCATGCCCTGCCCTACCTGCGAGCTCATCATGTTCCTGGTGTTCATGGGCAGGATGCCCCTGCGGAACATCAGCAAGGATGGGATTTAGCTCAGCAGATCACGTCATCCCACACAACATAAAACACGCAGAGGAGATCGTGTACCTGTTCGGCGAAGGTGGTGTGTGGAGGGACATTGTTGGGACGCCTGTTGTTGGGGTGCTATGGCTCGGTAACTGAGTGCCTTGTGTTAAACTCCGGTTCAGTTGAGGATTGTTGTTGCTCATACGTTGTATGTTGCTCATTGAGAAACCTAGTGCACCTACAAATTGAGAAACACTGATCAAATGGTGCTCAGAATCAGAGAGCATAGTCTTTTTACGAGCAGCACTTATCAGTAACATAAGCCGGATCGAAGACTTGTACTCACTTTGCGGACCATACAAACTCGCACCAAGCTGTGACAATTGACCTGACGATGACGGCGAGGGTGATGGCAGCATCTGTAAAACAAGACAACTTAGAACTTCATCTGAACTAATATGTAAATGAGATCTGACATTACTTTTCATACACATATTTACATTTATACAACCGTTCATAAGTTGTAGCCGTGAAGATTTTTGAAAGAAGTCTCTTATGCTCAGCAAGGCTCTCTATTTCCCTTACTGACAAATGAAAGACGCTGTTTAGCGCTAATGCAACATATGAACAAACGACGCTAGGGCTGGGCGATAAAATGATAGCGATAATTATCGTGATATAATTTTCCTCAATAAAATATCAAGAGTTCGATAAATATTTGATAATGTTTATGCGCTAAAAACGGAATGAAACTCGGCCCAAAGTTCAAATGGCGCAAGCTTACCACAGCGCATGCGTTTACTCTCTGTTCTGTCTCGGTCATGTGACCACTAAACAGCGCCGTGAGATCCAGTGAGAAGCGCTTGAATTCAATGAAGAACACAAATGTCTCTGTAGTTTAAGCTAGTTTAAAGCCAGATGAAACAGGAGAAACACTGTGCAACAAAACAGAATGCTTTTTAATCTACAAATCACCATCATTTACAATGCATTTTTACTGTTGTAACACTAACTGCACCAGGGTAGTGTGGCAGAAATGTGGGATATTCATATCGGATTTTATTATTAATGTAGACATAAATGTATTAAAGGAGGAGACTGACAGGGTAGAGAAGAAATTGTTGAATAAAGTTATTATTTTTGTTTTGTTTTTGCGCACAAATGTATTTTGTCACTTCATAACATTAAAGTTGAACCACTGTAGCCACATGGACTATTTTAACAATGTCTTTACTACCTTTTTGGGCCTTGAATGTGGTAATTTCGTTGCTTTCTATGGGAGATATATTCTCCAATTTTATCAAAAATATCTTAATTTGGGTGCTGAGGATGAACCAAGGTCTTGCGGTTTTGAAACGACATGAGGGTGAGTAAATAATGACCGAAATTTCATTTTTGGGTGAACTAACCCTTAAAGGTTTCCGGTTTGGTTTCTACAACTTTCACTGAAGAGCAAAAATCTGCCTTTAAACTTGAAAGAATAAAGATTTGACATTTATCGTGATTGATATCAACTGATCTGAACATTTTCATCATGATAATTTTTTTGGCCACATCGCCCAGCCCTAAACGACGCACATTAGATGTGTATTTGATGGTTTATCTGTGTTTTTTATTACTGTCATTCAAATAATGAGAAATACAGTTTGCCACAACTTGCAGTTCGGTTCTCCTCATAAAACTGCTAAATGGTAGAGTCATAATTTGTTTCCACCGTGATTCTTTATTGGCACGCTCCCAACTTAAAAAGTCTGAAAATTATGATATTATAGTGGCATTCATGTGCGCTTAACTCATAAACACAATCATTTCGACATGACTTCAATGCATTAAGAATAGTTTCAGTACTGTAATTTACGAGTAATGTTTTGAACCATATGTACATGTTTATGAAGGACTGTAAAATGTTATTTGCCAAATAAAAAATTTATTATTTTGGCGTGAAAACATTTTAACATATTAAGATATCTTTTGGTGGTCAGGTCAGTGGAAATGTTGGCAGTGCACATGAAATGTTAATAATAATGTATGTTCTAATACAATAATAATGTAATGTTTTTTCATTCTATCTGACCTCTGGTCAACAAAAGCTTTAGACACAATGGACATAACAATTAGGATTCACTAACGACTGTTCTTACGTCTTTCTCCGATCGATGCGGGAACATTGACTGCTGGCCATAGTATATCTCATCAGGGTAGTCACTTTCGACCCCCTCAGCAAACTTCTTTCTCGTTGCACTGAACATTCCGTTTGTCACCTATGGAAAAAGAGGAGACGGTTATGATAATTAATCCTGATCACCCACATCTGAAGCAAAATCATATCAGATTATCTTTGCACACATGTAGTGGACATATCATTAACCAGTTCTACATAACACCACTGAGAACTAGTAATAAATAATGAATTACCACTGCAGAACAAGACCTAAGGCTATATGCTGCTTTAAAGTGCATTATGAAAACGTACAGGCTGTTTTTTTCCAACCCAATCAGAATGTGCAAGATTAAACTTTAACGCAATTTAGCGAATAGTCTTATGCTAGAAGAACATATAGTCTGCTATGGCGGTACGTTGTTAAATTAATAACGTATTCATATATTCAGAACACAGCAGATATTTGTCGTATGGCTGGAAAAGAAACAAATATCGCTTTCGAAACTGACACCTGACAACAAACCAGCTTAATTCACCAGCTAAATCCATGAAGAAACATCAATTACTAGCCAGATACATCAACAAACTCACATTTCTACAAACAATAACATTATTCAAAATATTAAAACTGATTCCTACGTGTCATGATGTTACGGACATACTTGCAGAGAGAAATAAGTAAAATAAACACTGGCATGTCGCGAAATGTTCTCATTTATGTCAGCTAGTTAGCTTTGCCGTTAGCTGTGTACCTGCTAACTAGACATTTTCGGCATAAATAGAGATTTCAATGAAAACCAAAACACATTGAACCATTTAATCTATATTAGTCAGGATGTATTAGTATTACACCAGATGTCTAGACATACATAATGCATGTATCTATCTGTTTAAACGGTTTAGGCCTCTGTCTCGGCTGTCTGTTTTTGTTAGCGCTTAGCGCTAGTCGGCTAACTCTGGCCTCCAGAACAAAAACAGAAACCAGTAAAGCCGTGCAAACGTGTCATTGCATTCATTCAGCTACTAAATATCTGCTTGGATATACGCATAAAGCTGCAAATGTTCATTTGGCCCTGCATATGCGATGCAAACCCTGTTGTGCAATGTATTTCTTTTGGTGAAAATGGAATTGACTAACCGCATTAATTTACCCTCTCCTCGCAGATCCAAGATGGCTGTGAATCCTACAGGCGAGAATGCTGGGGGAATAGCCTTTACCCTCTGACCCCTTGACCTTCAGTTTATTTCATACTAGACTGAAAATTGTTCTGGATACAGTCTGCTGGATATTAGATACTCTACAGGACACTTTGGAGATTTTTATTATGTTATAATAGGATGATACTCGAGTCACTCTTTTTATACCTGAAACAGTTTCATTTGATTTTATCTGATATTTTGCACTTATGGTATTTTATATTAATATTTTCTTGTCTGTCATTTAACAAACCCAGCTTAGAATACAGAAAATCTTACGAGCTTACAGCCGAGTGCAGGTAACATATTAAGAATTCATAATTTGAGGTGTATGACACAAAAGAGAGGTTTTCAAACTTTAGTTATGAACTTTATGCTGATAAGTGTATAAGGCCTCCAAAGCAGCATGTAAATAACAGATAACGTACAGTCAGACAGTCATTATCACAAAATACAGCCTTACAGTGTGTTGTTCTAACACATTAAAGGTGTTTCTTTAAATAACGTTAAGCTAAGACGCCGTTTTACTCATAAATCCAAAGCCACTGCAGCAGAAGCACAGATATTATCATTTTATATGATGAAAATGCATTATTATCCTATTTTTATCTACATGATCTTTTGTAATATATGCTTTTATGTAGCAACACACATATTTGTATATATATATATATATATATATATATAGTCTATATTGTATATAGGCTTCCTTTCTTTGTAGATTTTTTTATGTAAATGTCATCTAAACTTAAGTCTCTGAATCTTGATTTGTACTCCCTCAACCACATAGAACAGCCCATAAAATAAGTGGTTAAACAGTCCTTGGAGGTTTATGTTGAAAGTCTACGTTTTAAATCACATTTAGTTGTGATCGCTTAACTGACTTGATCTCATTTCTCACTTTTTGTCTGTTCCCTCCAGTGTGAAGTGGTACTCAGGCCTTTCAGACAGCACTTGAGGGTCCTCGATCATAGTCTAAATTACTGGAGACCTTTGATGGACCACTAAATAGCTGAGCCTTGAGTTATGAGAAGGATGACTGGGAGGGTAATATCAATATCATGTAAGTGTTGCATTTACTCAGAAGTGATTTGCTACTTTTGGATTAGTGAGCAACATTCATTTTTGATAGGGAGCAAAATGAAAGTTTAGAAAATGATCAAGAAACAGTTATGGACATGTGTGATCTGATTTTTTTAGTGCAAAACCCTTAAAAAAACTAATCAAAGTAGTAAAAGTTCAAGTGTCAAATAATATAAAGCACACAGTAACTGGAGTTTTTTAAATTAAATTTGAATTTTGTTTTTTAAATTAAATTTTAAATTTGTTTGTTTGTTTGTTTTAGGATAAAGTAAAAAAAAAAATGTCAGCGGGATAAAACTGTCTTTATATTATAATGCATAATAAAAAGAAAGAATTTCTGTGAATTTACTGAATAGAATGCTTTATTAAGAAGTTTGGCTTTTGTTCATTAACTTTTACATTGAAATTATGTTTAAAACTTTATGAAAATTATTAAGAATTTAAATTTTAAGAACAAATTTGGCAGTATTTTACAGTAAAATTACATATAATGTGTGGTTTTAAATATATATATATATATATATATATATATATATATATATATATATATATATATACAGTACAGTCCAAAAGTTTGGAACCACTAAGATTTTTAATGTTTTTAAAAGAAGTTTCGTCTGCTCACCAAGACTACATTTATTTAATTAAAAATACAGTAAAAAACAGTAATATTGTGAAATATTATTACAATTTAAAATAACTGTGTACTATTTAAATATATTTGACAAAGTAATTTATTCCTGTGATACAAAGCTGAATTTTCAGCATCATTACTCCAGTCTTCAGTGTCACATGATCCTTCAGAAATCATTCTGAAGGATCATTTATTTATGTTTTTGCAAGTAAAAACTATGAATTACCATATAATTTACGGTCAAAAACAGTAAAATGACATTCCCAGAAATCCCTGCATTACTCATATGATTATATATATATTTTTGTAAATAATTTGGTTTCTTCTTATTTTTTGTATCAAAAATGTACATTAGTGTGTTTTGTGTTACATTTTATGTTATGTAATTAATGTTTATTGCATTATTTTAGTGTCATATGTTACCCTGATGGTGTTTTGTCTTTGTACATATGACCACTGTCTACAAGTATTTACTATATGTTTTATGAAAAGGCAGCTTATGATGAACTCTGATCCATCATGTGGCTTTCTATTGTGCCACTTGTGTTGTAGTGGTGGTTAACGTTACAGTTAAGCAGGTATTTTAACATATGACTTAATGAAATGTACGGTTATAAGTAGCAAAACATACAAGGATCCTGTAAAACTGGACACATTGTCACCGTACTTTTACTTTTTTAATTTAATGGGATATTTTTACTATATATTATAATCAGTTTGATTATGAAAAAAAGTGTTTCCATTCTTACTCTTAAACTTTCCAAACCAAATACTGTGACATGCCATGTGATGTTGACAGCCTCTGTTGGACCATAACTGGGGGAGTCTTATCTTTGGGGTGGTGCACTCAAGTGGTCTCAGTTATGCAGAGGGTCCTGACTGAGATATAAGCGCTTAAATAGAAGGTCTCAGATGACCCTCAAATTCCTTAATCATTAGACACCTTTAGGCTTATCACAGCTCCCGGTCAGCTCCACCTTCCAGAGCTGGAAGAAATCATTTAGCCGGAATGGGGAGGAGCATGCTGGATGTCATCTCTGGTGCTCTCGGCGACTGGCAGGGCAGAGGTGTCAGCAGAACACAGGAGCATGAAACACCACACTGTCGCCCATTTTGCACTCTCAGTTTTGTGACAAAAAAGCTTGATGGTAAATGAACATCTACATTTCGGCAACCTGGTAAGGAAAGAATATTTACGTTTTTATTTTGTCTTTTCATTGCGTCATTCATATGTCTGCACTCTTAAAAATAATGGTCTTTATTGGCATCGATGTTTCCATGTTGAACCTTTAACATCCATAGAACCTTTCCACTTCACAAAAGGTTCTTTATAATGGAAAATGGTTCTGTAGATTTTAAAAATGTTCTTCACATTTAGAAAAAAAAATGTTGTTTTAAGAACTAGTCACTAAAAGGTTCTTTGGGGAACCAAAAATGGTTGTTCTTTATTGGCATCTAGGGTTCCATGAAGAATCTTCAACATCCATAGAACCTTTCCACTACACAAAAGGTTCTTTATAGTGGAAAATGGTTCTGTGGGTTTTTAAAATGGTCTTCACATTTAGAAAAATTGTTGTTTTAAGAACTATTTACTGAAAGTTTCTTTGGGGAACCAAAAAATGGTTGTTCTTTATTGGCATCTAGGGTTCCATGAAGAATCTTCAACATCCATAGAACCTTTCCACTACACAAAAGGTTCTTTATAGTGGAAAATGGTTCTGTAGATTTTTAAAAATGACCTTCAAATTTAGAAAAAAATGTTGTTTTAAGAACTATTCACTGAAAGTTTCTTTGAGGAACCAAAAAATGGTTGTTCTTTATTGGCATCTAGGGTTCCATGAAGAATCTTCAACATCCATAGAACCTTTCCACTACACAAAAGGTTCTTTATAGTGGAAAATGGTTCTGTAGATTTTTAAAAATGACCTTCAAATTTAGAAAAAAATGTTGTTTTAAGAACTATTCACTGAAAGTTTCTTTGAGGAACCAAAAAATGGTTGTTCTTTATTGGCATCTATGGTTCCATGAAGAATCTTCAACATTCATGGAACATTTCCTCTACAAAAAAGGTTCTTTATAGTGGAAAATGGTTCTGTAGATTTTTAAAAATGACCTTAAAATTTAGAAAAAAATGTTTCTTTAAGAACTATTCACTGAAAGTTTCTTTGGGGAACCAAAAAATGGTTGTTCTTTATTGGCATCTATGGTTCCATGAAGATTCTTCAACATCCATAGAACCTTTCCACTACACAGAAGGTTCTTTATAGTGGAAAATGGTTCTGTAGGTTTTTAAAATGACCTTCACATTTAGAAAAAAAATGTTTTTTAAAGAACTATTAATGAAAGGTTCTTTGGGGAACCAAAAAATGGTTGTTTTTTATTGGCATCTATGGTTCCATGAAGAACCTTCAACATCCATGGAGCCTTTCCACTACACAAAAGGTTCTTTATAGTGAAAAATGGTTCTGTAGATTTTTAAAATGATTTTTTACATTTAGAAAAAATTATTGTGTTCTTTTGATGCCAATAAGAGTGTATAGCATTGCTGTGGAAACCTCCTTTTGGAACCTTTATTTTTGAGAGTGTACCCTTGATTTATACCCTTATTTTGTGTCTCAAGAGACCATGAATGTGGACCGAGAAGATGGGAAATGTCGTGCGGGGTGCCGTGGCCTTCATGCCCTCCGAGAGATGTCAACGCTTCTTAGTAGGCGACTTGAAGGAGATGCCGCTTGATCGTACTCTAGACCTGAGCAGCCGGCAGTTACGTCGCTTTCCCATCAGAGCTTCTGCTTTCAATGAACTAGTCAAACTCTATCTGAGCGACAACCACCTGAGCAACCTGCCGTCAGAGCTGCGAAACCTTCAGAAGCTCCAGCTTCTAGCCTTGGACTTCAACTGTTTCGAGGAGCTTCCTCTGGTTGTATGCAGCCTCGTTCAGCTTAACATCCTCTACCTCGGTAATAACCGACTGTACTGGTTGCCGAAGGAACTGCAGCAACTCACTGAGCTTAAAACGTTGTGGCTGGAGACCAACTGCTTCTCTAAGTTCCCTCGAGTAATATGCGAGCTTCCCAACATCAAGACCCTTCATTTGGGCTACAATCAGCTACGTAGTTTACCATCAGAGCTTGGGCGACTGGAGGAGCTGCGCAGCATCTGGCTAGCAGGCAACTTGCTAAATGACTTCCCTCCTGTGCTGCTAAAGATGCATTACTTGGAGGTGATTGATGTGGACCGCAATCGCATTCGCCAGTTTCCGTCGCTCGCCTACTTAAGAGGCTTGAAGCTCGTCATCTACGACCACAATCCCTGTGTTAATGCTCCCGTGGTGGCTGAGGGCGTGAGACGGGTAGGCCGCTGGGCTGACAGCTCTGATGATGAGGAAGATGAGGGTGATGGAAAGGTTGCCAAAGCAAGTGTGAATGTCCAGGGATCACTGGAAGACAACGAGTGAAGAAGATCTGTGAGGAACCCTAGAGCAAACAGCTATATGATACAAAGAGCATCAAGATACTGATGAATATTAGAAACTGATGAGGAAAACTGCTGAAATTCTGAGATGCTTGTGAAAAGTGACAATTATTGCTCTACAAATGTAGTATCTTTTATAGTTAGCTATAGCTATAGTATATATTTTATAGTACATTTTTGAAATTATTTAATTGTAATTAATATAATTAATTATATTCATAATAATCAATTAGGACATATATATAATAGATATTACAATTAAAGTATTTATATTTATGAATTTAAATATATTAAATATTTATGGTAATTTACACCTATTTTTTCTGCCATTTGTAACACGAATATTTAAATTAAAAGGAAATCAGCTTTCTTGATATGAAATGTGTCAAAGTGATTCACTACTGCCCTTTTCTTTCTTTCTTTCTTTCTTTCTTTATTTATTTTTGTGACGTTATTTATGGTTGGTACTTCATTTCAGTGTTTTTAAGTATTGGCAACATTTCTTCTAAGTCACAGCCTGAACATTTTCTGTGGAAAGTAATCTCGGATTTCAGTCAGACATTAATTTCATTTAATCAACCAGATTTCTGAATCTGTTCAGTGAGGTTGGCCATGTCAATGATAAATGGTACAATTCTAACAATGTGCCCCTGTTCATAAATAATGCAGGTTTCCTGTAACAGATTCAGGTCTCCATTTTGATTTAAGACTCTTAATAGGTTTTAATCATCCTCTATAGTGCTCCTGCTCTGTAATATGAAGTCAGGACACTATTCACTAGATTCAAAGGTTAAAAATGTGTGAACAAGTCAACAAAGGATGACAGAATACTTATAAGCAATCGTATATTTTGATAGCATAGCCTATAATTTACACATTTACAAAATAGAACCTGTCAGTGATAGTTTCACATGTAATTTTCCAACCTCTCTGTGAATGCAACAAGAATGAGAACACATTTTCATGCAACTTAGCAGTTAACAATCTGCATGGGAGCCAAATGAAGTCAAGTGTAGAGGGTGATAATATTTTGCTATTGTGTATTTATGCTAGTACACAGCAAAATTCGAGTTAAATCAACTCTGCTCAGACAACATATGGTCCCTCTCTACATAGAGTTTAAATAACACTGAAGCCGAGTTAAAGTTAATATGATGATAATATGCTGTTTGTGGAGTTGTTTAATCAGATCTTGAGAGATTTAATGTCTTTTATCTTCAGTTGATTTCATCTAAGACTGTGGCTGGAAGTCATCTGTAGTTATTGTGTTTCTCTTCAGTAATTCTGCTTGTTAACAGCAGGTGTTCATCACTAATGCTCAATTATAACGTAATTAATCTCATTATCTTTAACTCTGCTTCAGTGTTACTTTAAAACTATATAGAGAGGGACCATATGTAAAGGTGCGTTCACGCGGCCTCGTAATTCCTGTAGTTACGAGATTCTAGCTTGTAAAAAGCGTTCACGTCCTCATAGAGTTCATAATTACAGCTTGTAAGCTGGGAGTTTTCTGAAAGCTCCCACATGTGACACGTGGCCGCTGTACCACCTGACCGCTGTAGATTCATTTAGGCGTTGATGGTGGTGCCATGGAAACGCATATTTCCCAGTCCAAGGACCAAAAGGACGTGAAAAGCTCTGTAATATAACGTCACGTGCTGTTATCTCAAGATTCCGGTAAATACAAGGTGACGTGAACGCAGCATAATCTGAGCAGTGTTGAATTAACTCTGGGGATTTTGCTGTGTATCTTAAAATTAAACATAAGTCCAGAGGTCGCGTTGCACTTGCCACCAAATGGACAGGGGTGGGAATTACAGTTACAGGTTACAATAGATCACCCTCAGTGTGAAAATGTCAAAATGATGGACGGCCTTTAGATTTTTCCCTCACTGCTAAAAAAAAATCAGTCAATGATGGAAAATTTTGAGTTAACGCGACCTCTGAAGAAGATATAAACCAACCATTGAAAATGGCCGATTTCAAAACAAAGCTTCGGAGCATAAATGAATCAGTGTATCGAATCATGATTCAGATCGCGTGTCAAACTGCCAACGGCTGAAATCACGTGACTTTGGCGCTCCGAACAGCAGATTCGATACACTGATTCATTATGCTCCGATGCTTCCTGAAGCAGTGTTTTGAAATCGGCCATCACTAAATAAGTCGTTATTTTGTTTTTTTTTGGTGCACCAAAATATTCTCGTCGCTTTATAATATTAATATTGAGCCACTGTACTCACATGAACTGATTTAAATATGTTTTAGTACATTAATGGATCTTGAGAGAGGAAATGTCATTGCTGGCTATGCAGGCCTCACTGAGCCATCGGATTTCATCAAAAATATCTTAATTTGTGTTCCGAAGATTAACGAAGGTCTTACGGGTGTGGAACGCCATGAGGGTGAGTAATTAATGACAGAATTTTCATTTTTGGGTGAACTAGCCCTTTAATAGTAGGCCTATCTAAATTTTGTATAGGTAAATAAAGTATATAATAATATATAAACATAATATGCATAATATAAATATATTAATTATAAACGTACGTATGTGAAAATATTTTTATATTATTTTTTAATAATTTATATAACCTTTTCACATTTTTTATGCAGCAGCTACACAACATGACAAATGAAAAGTCCTTCTTCTCCTTTTATACATCGTAATAATTCAACACTAAGATATAAACAAAGGTCCTCGGAAATATGTTTACATTATATCCAGCTGTTACAAAATTTGCGTAAATATAACTGTTTGGCAGGAAGAAAGACAAATCGCTGAAGTTATATAAGAACTTTTATTTTGAAGGACACGAAGTCAATCAGCCATTTGGAAAGAAAGACCGATCAGTTCCACACGGGGCTGAGATTCAGAGCGGAGCTCCATTATTAACAGCCGTGATGGGGAAGAAGACTCGCACAGGCACCGGCAGGAGAACCATATTACAGCTCTCACCACCGGGACCCAACCGCAGCGCCACGGGAGCAGCCAGAGAGGACGGGGTCGCCTCTGGATCCGAAGGTGGGCGAGAAAGAGATCAGTATTCAAACCGTAAAAACTCGTCGGTAGAGTCAGATACACAAAACATGGAGCAAGACGAAACCATTTTAAGACAAACACGGTGTGAAAAACCGGTTTATTTAGGAAACTAGTTGCGACATTTGGCTATTCATAATAAAAATATGACATTTGTTTTGTTGTGGTATAAGTTATATTGTTTAGTAATCACATACACATTGTGTGGTTCAGGTCGTACATTTTGAATAGCCGCTTGTCAAGTTTAGCATTAGCCACACTGGTACCAATGAACCGAAAATGCGCGTTTTTATAGAGCTTGTCAAGCAGGTTTTGACGTAAACAACATAAAATCATCCTTAACGGTTTACTTTTATGTATTAAAGAAAGGTGTTTGTTATTTAAGTAATTTATAAGCCACATTTGGAGTTAGCAGCGCAGCCGCACTTCAGACAAAGCGTTAGCTAACATGCTAATTCAGCCGCACTAGGACAACAAGGGTAGAAATGTCTTAAAAATGTTACAAACTGGCTGTTTCCTTTTGTAGACGAACCTGAGGGTAACACAGACGGGCAGAGAGAAGTTAATGTAGTAATGAAGACTCCAGCTGTGAAGGCCACACGTGAGTTATAACAAATTGTTGTCACTACATAATATAAAGCAAGAATACATATCATCATGTATTGTAAAAAAAAAAAAAATAGTAAATTGTATTTTGTGTAAGTATAATATATAACTATATAATATATGTGCTTATTGTATAAATATTGTATTTTCTCTGTAGAGGGTTTATCTCTGCTTGGAGCTTATGAAGACAGTGAAGAAGAAGATGCGGCGGAAAACATCTCATCTGCCACAAAAGCGAAACATAACCAGTCTGCAGACATTGACAGCACACTTGCCAATTTTATGGCGGTGAGTGAAGTCTTGGGTTACTTAAAGGGTTAATTCACCCAAAAATGACAATTCTAAGTCCAGGCATGTTCATTTATGCACAGTTTATCTAAAAAACAATTGGTTATCATGTGTGTTCCCCAAAGGAAATTGATGCTATTACGACCCAACCCGACCAGACAACTGAATCGGGGACAGAGCCAAGCGCACCAGCCCCAACTCCTCCTCGACCCGAACCCAAAACAGACCAGCAGACTCAAGAATTTCAATATGACACACAATACTCCCTCGCAGGAGGTGAGTTTTGTAGTCGACTAGTTTGGTTTGCTAAATCTTAAAATTATTCAAAACGTTAATACCTGTTTTCTTGTGTTTGGGGATGTTGTAGCTGGGTTGGAGATGGGTGATTGGCAGGAAGTGTGGGATGAAAATACCGGTTGTTACTACTACTGGAATACTCAGACCAATGAGGTGGCCTGGGAGCTTCCACATTACCTGGCAGACCAGATGCAGAGTCTACATCACACTGGCAGGTGAGTGCAACAAAAGCAACATTTATATATATATATATATATATATGAATATATGAATATATGAAGAGTTTGGTTCCAAAACGCTATAACTCCATTTTGTTTAATTTGAGTAAAAATGTGTTTTCATTACCGAGAAAGCGGCAAGATGAAAACCACTATTTTCTGTTTCAAACTTTCACATAGCATCTTTTGGTTATAAAAACATTAAAAATTCAAATCTAGATTTTGATTTTCAAGGGGCAGTTGTTCAAAAAGTTTAATCTGGATCAGAATGATCTGGATTTGGAAATCCCATGTTTTGCTATCCAGGATCAGGTAATCCATCTTACTTTTGAGCTGGGTTTTCAAAGAAAAATTGGATTGGATCACCATGATCCAGATACACACTTTTCCAGATTACCAAATCTGGATTACCAGTGCTCTACGGAGCCCCTAAAGGGACATGTTAGAAAGAATATGGGTTTTGAATTAAATATAATATTTTTGTTGGATATTTACAGCTGTTTGGGGATTGTTTTATGGCACCAAAATCTTTTTTACTTTACAGTAGGTTCCCGAAAGGCTAAATATGTAGGCTAATGTCTACTTCTAATTTATTTAACAGTTAAACTAATCAAGAGCAAAATAAAAAAAAATGTGTATGTATATTACATGATATAAATGTTGTATTTTTTGACCAGTTTTAAAGTTTTACTACATTTTCCTCCTGGAATCCACCTTGAAATCCTACCCCCTGTTGGGATCAAAGTTATCCAAATCCTACTGACAAGTTTTGAACAACACAAACTGAAGGTTTGATCCAGATTAAAACTAGGATTGGATTCTGTGATCTAATCTGATTTCAGAATCCCTTTTTCCTTTTGAACAACCCATTTTCAAGATTTGATCCAATCCGAAAGCCGGAATCCGATCAGATTACTTTTGAACAACTGGCCCCAAAGGTTTATTATAAAAACTGATTATTTTTTCCCCCAAAATGCAGTAAATCCATGACACTTTTTTTTTTCAAAATGCAATTAATTTGTTATTTTTCATATTGAAAATACACAACAAAGTAAGTTGATTCACATATATGACAGCCTCTGAATTTTGTAAACTATATACAGTTTATATACAGGCATTTGACTAAAAATACATTGTCGTCGCTCCCAAAATGAATTCAACTAGTCATTTTGTTAATGTTATAAATTAATTATGTCTCCGTTTGTCATTACCGATTAAAGAGTATCTGGCGCCACCGCACGGTTAAAATAAACACATTTGCCGAGTACATTTGTATTAAAAACGGCTTTTAAAAACTGTTCATGATTCAGTTTTGGGGACCGTGACAGAAGTTTGATGCTGTTGTGGAACAAGCAACAGCTTGACCGAGTGCCTCATCTTCTTAATCTCCTCACGTAAATTATTACATTTCGATGACTTGCGTTTCTTCCCCACCGCAGAAACCACCACAGGTTCATCAATGCCGTCAAATTATTCATTTTTCTGTTTTTGTTGATCACAAAGTACAAAGCAGATAAGGAAAACTAGGATGCCGGGTGTACTCAGGGCGCCGCCATTACGGTTTACATTGTGTGGAATGGTGCGCTGTGATTGGTTGAGCGGATATATCGCGTTCTGCAGAGAAGGGAGACTGGCGTTTGTCGAAGGAGAGAAAACATGACAGAATAACACAACGGAAATCGCATTTTGCGCAAAATTAATAAATGACTTTTCAATACCAACCGGATTTTGGCGGAAACTCATTGTTTTTTAAAAAAAAAAAATCGCGTTTTGGAACCAAACTCTTCATATAAATATATGTATTTATTGTGTGTTTTGAAATATTCATCTTACTTAGAATGTTGTTTTCCTCAGCTCATCTGTAAATGGCAATGGTGTGGCACATCATAGCAGTTATACGGATCAGTCTGTTGCAGCTGCTCCTGCATCTAAGAGAGAAACCAAAAAGAAGGCAAGGTTTTGTTTTTTTTACCTTTTTGAGATGGGAAGACTACAAGGAATCATCATTACTATTTTTTTACAGTTTGGTCATTAGTGTAATTCTGTCTCCTCTATCCACACAGGAAGTAATTGAGAGTGTTGTGGCTTTGACCAGTGAGGAAGAAGAGAGAAGAGGAGTGGCTGCTACTCTTCTTGCTCCTCTCATCCCAGAAGAGGTGAAGGAGGCAGAGGAGAAGTGGAGAAAGAAGGTGCTGGCCACAGAGGAGACTGTAGAAGCGGCCCAGGAACTAGAGGGAGAAGGCCCTCCATCTTTGGACTCCCCGGCTCTCCGGGACACGGACAGCCAGAGTAACCAGCGCAGCAGGAACCACTCAGCGGAATCTTCCGATAGGGAAGAGGAGGCAGAAGAAGACACCATGGAACTAGAACTAGCACTAGAAAGGAAAAAAGTGAGTTGCATGATTAGGAATAACTTATTAGTCTATATATTATATGAATGAATATTCCTTTATTCTGATTATGAGTCTGATTTTTTTTTTTTTATAAGCCAGTATTGTCAAAGAATTAATATTTTATTACTTAAAATGTAAGGTTTCTGTTTTGAAATGGTGATATTGAAAGAGTTTGTTCTTCCGCAGGCTGAGCTTCGTGCCTTGGAGGAAGGTGACGGCAGTGCCGGTGGTTCGAGCCCCTGTTCTGAAGCTAGTCAGGATGGTCCTCGTAATGTACTCTTGAAAAAGAGCAAATGGAAGACTGCCTTCCTCCGTGCGCCAAGTCCTGATTCGAGCAGCCGGGGATCAGACAAGGCGGGATGGGCCACTCCAGAGCACTCAGACAATGGTAAAGATTGACAGTAATAAGTGAAGTTTGGAAATGTAATTAATTGGGCTGGGTATTGACACACATTTCACATTTCAATTTCAATTCACAAGCTTGCGATTCTATTTCGGTTCTGTTTGATTTGGCATTTTCTCAAGGGAAAAAAATCTCAACTAATGCTGCAAACTATACAGGAAGTCAGTTGGTACTGCATTAATATTGATGGGTAAAATTAACTGATTTGTATACAAATACTTAAATTGCACATGGAAGTTTTTATAATAATAAAGTTATAATACTAACTTTACCTAATTATATTTCTACTCCAATTTAGTTTTTGAAAAATAAACATTTAAATGGTGGCTGTCATAAAATTGGACAGATTTATTCAAACATACATTAAGTATTGAAGAGCAGTAAAACGTATAGTGAATATGTAATATAGTGCATAATATATATATAGCAAAATGCTCCTATAGATTTCATTTTTCTACCTGGCTGAGTTTATGGTCACCGCATGGCTTTTTTGAGGTAAGTGTAACATTACGTGACATTGTTTACAAGCTGTTTTATTTATCTTCACAAGGTTGAAACACTGAATGAGCGATTACATGCTAATGTTTATTTCATGCTGCAACTAGTAGTAAAGAGGAAGAGATGATCAGTTGACGTGCCGCTTCGCGTGAACTGAGGCGTCAAAGGTGATCTGTCACGCCACAATAAAGAGCGCCTTAATTTTATATCAACAGTAACAAAGCACAAGGCATATTGCGATGTATTGGATGGGAGGTGGTGGGATACAACGTTCTGTTCATTCATCAACTGAAAATGGCATAGACTAAAAGACTAAGAAACTCATTTGCCACCTTTTCACATTACAAACAACACAAGTAGACAATTAAACATTAAAAAACAACAACAGTCAATACAAGCAAAGAATTACACAACTTCATTGAAAAACCTAACTGCAAGTAGGAATAAAGACCTTCTAAAACACGATTTAAGAATCGGTAATGGTTCATAAAAATGGGAATCGATTAAAATCAAGACATCAATATTTTTAGTAATTAACCTGACATAAATAAGTGACTTACTGAACTTTTTGTGTTTCAAGCACATTCCAAAACTGCTGAGAAGCAAGGAGAAGATGATGAAAAGGAGAAGCCTGTATCCAAAGCTCTTCAAAAGGAAGAAGAGGACCTCAAGGTATTTAATTCACGTTCCTGTTCTTATTGTGCGCAAATAAGCTGTGTACATTACTATTCTATCGTCAGAATGTAATTGCTTACTTAAAGGGATAGTTTACCCAAAAATGAAAATTTGATGTTTATCTGCTTACCCCCAGCGCATCCAAAGATGTAGGTGACTTTGTTTCTTCGGTAGAACACAAATGATGATTTTTAACTCCAACTGTTACCGTCTGTCAGTCGTATAATGGGAGTGAATGGGAACTTCGTCTATAAGAGTTAAAAAACATGCACAGACAAATCCAAATTAAACCCTGTGGCTCGTGACGACACATTGATGTCCTAAGACACGAAACGATCAGTTTGTGCGAGAAACCGAAAAGTATTTATATAATTTTTTACCTCTAATACACCACTATGTCCATCTGCGTTCAGCACTCGCTAAGTGAGGTCTGATCGTGCTCTGACAACGGAAGTGATGTCTCGTGCTTATACTTCAATGAGTGCTAGACATTACTTCCATTGTCAGAGCGCGATCAGACCTCACTAAGCGAATGCTGAACGCAGATGGACATAGTGGTGTATTAGAGGTAAAAAATTATATAAATACTGTTCGGTTTCTCGCACAAACCGATCGTTTCGTGTCTTAGGACATCAATGTGTCGTCACAAGCTGCAGGGTTTAATTTGGATTTGTCTATGCAAGTTTTTTTTGACGCTTATTGATCGAGTTCCCATTTACTCCCATTATTTGACTGACAGACGGCAACGGTTGGAGTTAAAAATCATCATTTGTGTTCTACTGAAGAAACAAAGTCACCTACATCTTGGATGCCCTGGGGGTAAGCAGATAAACATAAAATTTTCATTTTTGGGTGAACTATCCCTTTAAAGGATTAGCTCGCTTTCAAATGAAAAGTAGCCCAATCTTTATTCACCCTCAAGCCATCCTAGGTGTATATGACTTTCTTCTTTCTGATGAACACAACCGGAGAAATATTAATAAATAACCTGACCAATCCAAGCTTTATAATGGCAGTGAACAGGAATCAAGAGTATGAGCTGAAGAAAGTGTCTCCATCCACATCCACATCCATCTATCATAAACGTACTCCACATGGCTCTGGGGGGTTAATAAAGGCTTTTTGAAGTGAAGCGATGCATTTGTGTTAAAAAAAAAAAAGATCCATATTTAAGCTAAGTAAAATATCTAGTTTCCGCCAGACCGCCTTCCATATTCAACGTACGAAGAAAGTGTAAACTGGCGTCACATCAGTTACACTTTTTCCATAAGTTGAATAGAGAAGGTGTAGGACATAGTGTAAGCTTTTTGAACTGCAAGAGTTTTACACGTATCAGGATATTTATTAAAATACCTCAGATTGTGTTCATCAGAAAGAAGAAAGTCATATAAACCTCGGATGCGTCAGGATATTTATTAAAATATCTCAGATTGTGTTCATCAAAAAGAAGAAAGTCATATACACCTAGAATGGCTTGAGTGTGAGTAAAGCTTGGGCTAATTTTCAATTGAAAGTGAACTAATCCAATAAGTTTGGGGTCAGTAAGATTTTTAAAAAAGTTTTTAAATGAAATTTCTTATGCTTACCAAGGCAGCATTTTCTAAACAAAAAATACAGTAAAAACAGTAATATTGTGAAAGAACTGTTTTCTATTTTAATATTTTAAAATGTAGTTTATTCCTGTGATGCAAAGCTGAATTTTCAGCATCATTACTTCTGTCTTCAGTGTCACATGATCCTTCAGAAATCATTCTAATATGCTGATTTCTCAATTTAAAGAACTTCTGGTAAACCTCATAGTTACACTACTAGAAAATGAGTTACAAGTTACAGTTACTAGTAATATCAAATGTCATGTGACAGCAATGGACTTTATTAAAAGTTGTTCATGTCCTTTAGTTTCAGATCGGAGAGCTTGCCAATACACTCACCAGCAAAATGGAGTTCTTGGGAATTGACAAGAAAACCATCTCAAACTTTCAACTGATGTTGCTGCAAACGGAGGTAAGAAAACACAGACAATAAGCTCACAAGCGTAGTCAGTTGTTTATACTGCCGATCCACGTATTGAAATGTCCTTTCGACTTGTTTCCCTTCCTCCAGACGCGGATCGCAGACTGGCGAGAGGGCGCTCTGAACGGAAACTATCTCCGGCGTAGGCTGCAAGAAGCCGCAGAGCACATAAAACATTACGAACTTAACGCCACTCCCAAAGGCTGGTCCTGCCACTGGGACAGGTACGCGCTCCTTACCTTTCACATCCTTATCACTCCCCCTCCCTAAAAGTCCCCCTCCTCATGTGACGATTGACACTGCCTCCGCTGCTATGACAAACGCGCGACTGATTTGCACTTGGTTGTATTACTGGGGAGTGTTTACGAGCACGGATAAAGACAGAAGGTAACCCTGATAAGGGAGCGTCTCTAAAGAGCCAGCCTGACCACCAAAGAATTGGGCCCCATCTCCTCCCCTCAAAGTCAGTCTTAAAGGGTTAGGAAGGTGGTTGCGCGTGCGAGAGCTTTGAACTTTGCAGGACTGCCCCCAAAATGATGGGAGAAATGAGTGACACAGAGTGACCATGTGGAAGCCGCGTGTCACACGAGCATCAGTAAAGGAAGACGATGCCTTGCCCTCGGAGCCTGAAGGTCAGACCAATCTATTTCATTGTTTTACTGGATTTCTTTTCCATGCTCTATTGATGATTGTTAAATAAAAATGTTGTCTTTCACCCTCTGTTAAAGATGCCTGCCTTAAGGCATCTAGCGGAGGGGTTTTGTCACTGTCAGTGTGAGTATTGCCATGATTTGTAATGATGTTGGTAACTTTTCAGGATTGGAGATTTCTCTTCTTTTTTT
Organism: Ancherythroculter nigrocauda; assembly: GCA_036281575.1. Taxonomy (NCBI): domain Eukaryota; kingdom Metazoa; phylum Chordata; class Actinopteri; order Cypriniformes; family Xenocyprididae; genus Ancherythroculter; species Ancherythroculter nigrocauda. The sequence goes on along the minus strand of VTFQ01000015.1, from coordinate 16,525,629 downwards.
TTTTTTTTACCATGTTTTTTTTTTTATAGAGATTAAGGTGGGTTCTTTATTAGTGCACCCATTATAATCTGGTTTCTCCTCTGGGCTCCCAGTGAAGCCCAGTTCAACATTCCCTCATTAGGGAACTAGAGCCCCCCTTCCCTTTTACTCTCCAAGGGTCTCATGACCTTGAAATCAGTTGAGGGAAAAGTTGCTAAGACGCTTCTGTGTGTTTGTTTCTCCACCTCTAGAGAGCACAGGCGGTACTTCTATGTGAACGAGCGGACCAATGCTTCCCAGTGGGAGTTTCCAGTCGTGGAGGAGGAAGATGAAGCCAAGCCGCCCCTGCCGCCCACAGCTGCACCCGGAGACACTAGCCAACCATCTGTAGAAACCACTGGTGCTATAACAGGTCAGGGTTGTTGGTCATGACTTCTTTATTTAAAAATACATTAAAAATGTCAGCGCTGATAGCCTAGTGGTTAGTGCGCCGACATATGGCGCAAATGCGTTCATGGTGACCCGACTTCGATTTCCGTCTCGAGGTCCTTTGCCGATCCTGGCCCCCTCTCTCTGCCCAATGCTTTGCTGTCTGCTCTCTACTGTCCTCTCCAAATAAAGGCACATAAAGCCCATAAATATAACTTAAAAAAAAAAAAAAAATCTAATTGTACATAAAATGACTTGAATACACCTTTTTCATGATGTTTTTAAATTCTAATAATGCTAAAATCACCAATTACATAGGCGGCAATTTTAATTAAATATATATGAGTGTATCATAGATGCAAACTCCTCACCTTTCAGTGAGAACTCACCTTTTTGAGATCAAAATAGGTCACCAATGGGATTTACATAGATCCAATGAGAAAGTGTTTTTTATGGGGGGGAGGGGGGTCTTACAAGGGTACTTGTGAACTTACAAGGGTAAATAAAGAACTGGTTGTTTCAGTAAGTACTTTACAGTGTTTCCTTTTACTCTTTACTTTAAAATTACTATGTCTATAATGGGTAATATTTTATGTATTTGAGGTCTAAGATGTGGCAAACAGTAGTACCGTCTAATCAGCCAATATTGTCTTAAATATCCTGCATAGCACTTCGTCTTTTATAACATGAGATTTTAACCAAATGTTGATTTTGGTAAAATGTTGCAACAATATGTTAATATGTTTTTCATGAAAAATTACAGTTTTGGACATAAAGGGTAAAAAAAAATAACTACAAATGAGCATGTAAAGCAAATAATTTTTTCCCCCTTACCTGTTTGCATCCCTGGTGTATGAAAGTTTTTTTTTAATTTATTTATTTTTTAAAACAGATTATAAATTGTAATAAAATTATAAAACTTATAATGTTATGACATGACAAAGTTTAGATAAAATGTCATGTTACTTCCAAAACTTTCTTTTAAAAAAGGAAAAAGTACCTAATGGCAAAGTAACATAATCAGGGTTCCCACGCCCCTTGAAAGTACTTGAAAGGACTTGGATTTATGACACATAAATTCAAGGCCTGGAAAGTACTTGAAAACAAATATTGGTCCTTGAAAGTGCTTGAATTAAATTTGAAATAAATTTATTTATTTTGGAATTATATTTCTTTTGGAATATTGTTTTGGAACCAAACAGATATCGCCCCCGTTGACTACCATAGTAGGAAAAATAATTACTATGGTAGTCAATGGGGGGCGAGATCTGCTTGGTTATTGACATTCTTCCAAATATCTTTCTTTGTGTTCAGCAGAACAAAGAAATTCAAACAGTTTTGGAACAACTTGAAGGTGAATAAATGACAGAATTTTCATTTTTGGGTGAACTAACCCTTTAAAAAGTCTGAATTGCGTGAGTATAAAACCACAATTGTGTCTTATAAAGTCAGAATTGTGATATATAAATTGCAATTCTGATTTTTTTTCCTCAGATGTGCTCATTTATATCTCTCAATTCTGACTTTCTTTTCTCAGAATTGCAAGCTTATATCTATAATATATTGTATATATTCTGACTTTAAGTCACAGTTACGATCCATATAATACATTTTTTTTCACATTTATAATACATTTTTTTTTAAATAATATTCTCTCTATATTATGTTTTTTACTCAAGTAATGATTCATAAAAAATGAAAACCAAAACTAGTATGGAATAATTGTTAACATTAGGGATAAGAAAGCTGCAAACGGTTTTAATTTATTTCCAAAATTAATGTACAAATGATTCTGTACCTCTTCCGGGTTAAAACTGATGCAAATGCAATAGGAGGATTAAAATGTTAAGTATTGTAAGAGGTCTTTCATGACGCTCCATATGTGATGTGATTTTGATATAAAATAAGCGGTGCTTTAAAAGGTTCTTGAAAGTCCTTGAATCTGGTGTTCATGAAAGAGTGTGAACCCTGCATAATAAACATGCATGATGTATTATGGAACTTTATTTTTTATTTTTGTATTTTTGTTTTGTTTTTTTAATAAACAGGAACTTCCTTAGGAGATGTGCAGTCTTATTGGTTGGCTCCCCAACCGGCTCAGCCACCATTGCCTCCGCTTCCTCCAGATGTTCCACCCCCTCCACCTACGGAACAACCGCCACCACCCCCTCCACCACCTGAATCTCCACCTCCACCCCCTCCACCACCCCTTGAGGATGACGGAGAGATAGAGGAAGTGGAGATGGAGGATGAGGACTCAGAGCCTCCAGCTCCTGGAACAGAAGAGTTCAAGGTCATTTTTTTTTTGTCTTGAGAGTCAAGATTGTTCAGCTCGTTCTGTAGTTCAAAGTAAAGCTAAACATTTTGCTGTCTTTTCCTCAGGCGGCTGAAGCAGCAGCATCTTTGGCACTTGTGGCTAAAGGACAGAAACGCAAGGCCCCAGGCTCAGTCCCGCTGCCCAAAACAGTCACCATCGGCAGCAGCCCCATTCTTTACGCTCAACCCATTGCCACAGCTGGTAAGAATAAATTACTTTTACATATTTCATCAGTATTTTCAAAGTCTTGTGGCAAGATGTTGTTACTCATGTTCCTCTCTTTCTTTCACAGCCCCACTTCTTGTTGGTAATGCTTACTGGGGGATGACTGCTGCAGTTGCACCTCCTCTGCCTACAGAAAGCATAGTCCCACCAATGCCAGCCCTGCCCCCCCAACCGCCCCCACCTGCTCCACAACCTCCAAGTGTCCTGGAACCTGTAAACAAAGTCCTTACAGATAAAACCAAGAAACTTAAAAAAGAGAAGGTAGGTGTTTTCTTTTTTTGTGTGTGTATGGTGGTGTTGTTTGTTTTTTGTGTTTGCTTTCCATTTAGTGTGTTTTGTTTTTTGCAGTTTTTTTTATATATATACAGTACAGTCCAAAAGTTTGGAACCACTAAGATTTTTAATGTTTTTAAAAGAAGTTTCGTCTGCTCACCAAGGCTACATTTATTTAATTAAAAATACAGTAAAAACAGTAATATTGTGAAATATTATTACAATTTAAAATAACTGTTTTCTATTTGAATATATTTCACAAAGTAATTTATTCCTGTGATGCAAAGCTGAATTTTCAGCATCATTACTCCAGTCTTCAGTGTCACATGATCCTTCAGAAATCATTCTAATATGCTGATCTGCTGCTCAAGAAACATTTAATGTGTACAATTGTACAAAATATTTGTGTACAATATTTTTTTTTCAGGATTATTTGACGAATAGAAAGTTCAAAAGAACAGTGTTTATCTGAAATTCAATCTTTTGTAACTTTATAAATGTCTTTACTGCCACTTTTGATTGATTTAATGCATCCTTGCTGAATAAAAGTATTCATTTCTTTAATTTCTTTTCAAAAAAATAAAAATAAAAATTCTTACTGAGCCCAAACTTTTGAACGGTAGTGTATAATGCTACAGAAGCTTTGTATTTCAGATAAATGCTGTTCTTTTGAACTTTCTATTCATCAAGGAATCCTGAAAAAAAAAAAGTACACAACTGTTTTCAACATTGAAAATAATCATAAATGTTTATTGAGCAGCAAATCAGCATATTAGAATGATTTCTGAAGGATCATGTGACACTGAAGACTGGAGTAACGATGCTGAAAATTCAGCTTTGCATCATCAGGAATAAATTACTTTGTCAAATATATTCAAATAGAAAACAGTTATTTTAAATTGTAATAATATTTCACAATATTACTGTTTTTTACTGTATTTTTAATTAAATAAATGTAGCCTTGGTGAGCAGACGAAACTTCTTTTAAAAACATTAAAAATCTTAGTGGTTCCAAACTTTTGGACTGTACTGTATATATTGGGTTTGTTTATTTTTGTTTTTGGGTTTTATGTTTTGTTTTTGTTCATTTTGCTTATTTTATTACTTTTTTTGAGGGTTTTGTTTTACATTTTGTTGTTTTTATTTAGTTTTTTTATTCATTTTGTTTATTTTATTACTTTTGTTTTTCTTTTTGTTTGTTTTATTTTATTTTTCTATATTTTTACCCCCTAAAATATTTGATTTTAGAAAGAAATAATTTGCTATGATTTTCATTTTCATAAAGACAAAGAAGAGCAAGACGAAGATGCCGTCCCTTGTAAAGAAGTGGCAGAGCATTCAGAAAGAGCTAGATGAAGAGGAGAAGTCAAGCTCGAGCGACGAAGATCGAGAACAGCTCAACAGCAGACGCATCGAGGAATGGAAACTGCAACAGCTTTCAACGTAAGTTCAAAGAAGCCAATGCCAAGATTATCTACAAACGTTTGAGAGAAAATACAGATTGTTCAAATACATGTCTCTTTTGTCTTCATTTGCAGAGGGAAGGCTGGGAAGAACGCTAACTTTGAAGCACTGCCTGAAGACTGGAGGGAAAGACTGTTAAAGAAAAGAAAGATGCAGAGTTCATAATATTAGTCTGGAACAAGAGCTTCTGGCAGGGTTGGACTAAACTGCGTTTTGGCGTTACTAAGCTTCAGTGGACTTTAAACGAATGTTTATTTTTTTGATATGCGCACATTGCCTGATGGAATTTATTTTAGGTAAACTCTGTGCTGTTAAATTCAAATGCATCATCTTGTGACTCAAAGGTATACTTTGTCCAGAAGTTATTTTAAAGATGCAGTGAACCTGAAACCAGGTTAAACATGTACAGAATTTTTTGTTCTACTTTTTTATTATTACCCCAACCATGAAACCTGTGCACGATTTGTCTATAAATTTAAACGTAATGAAGTCAATATTAAAGGACTGCCCCATTTCTTCAGTTTCTCAGAACTGTTATCTTACAAAGAAAATCATACGTTTTGTACAATGTCATGGGTGCGAACATCAGCTGTACATTGATCTCTGCGCTGTCATGGGTGACGTTGAACATTGCTGTAACTTGTGTATCCAGCTACGATTAATCTCAGATCAGACCAGTTGACCACATTAAATGATTTTTTTGGAGGCATGGCTGAAACTCTTATGTTGGCCACTCCATTGCACTTTAAAGTATGCTTCATATGTGAACTATCTTTTTTTTTCCCCACTGATGTGTTATGAACAGTCAACTCAACAAATATGCCAACTTGAACATTGTTCACTAATGTCTTTCTTTTAAATCTTGTGATGTTCAGTGTAAATGTTCCCTGAACTGGGGCTGTAGAGCCATTGAACTTTTTCTACATTGTAGATAATAAACTCTTTTTTTCCACAAATATTTTGTTTAAGAAACTTTTCTGTTCTGTGAGGTGTTATCATTAACTAAAGCTATTTAAAAATTAAGTGAAATAAAATGTTAAAGGATTAGTTCACTTTCAAATAAAAATTTCCTGATAATTTACTCACCCCCATGTCATCCAGGATGTTCATGTCCTTCTTTCTTCAGTCGAAAAGAAATGATGAAATCATTCCAGGATTATTCTCCTTATAGTGGACTTAAGTGGCCTCTAAATGTTTGGTCAAAATTAGTTTCAGTGCAGTTTCAAAGGGCTTTAAATGATCCCAGACGAGGAATAAGGGTCTTATCTAGAGAAACGATCACTCATTTTCTAAAAAATTTTTTTTAATACATTTTAACCATAAATGCTCATCTTGAACTAGCTTTCTCCTTCTTCTCTATTAGAATTCCAGCAGTGTAGACACTGCTAAGTGTATTACTGCCCTCCTCAAGTCAAAGTTTGAACTAAATTGTCATATTCAATATGCTAGTGCAAGTATATGACATTTAGTTCAAACTTTGACCTGAGGAGGGCAGTAATACACTTAGCAGTGTCTACACTGCTGGAATTCTAATAGAGAAGAAGGAGAAGAGAGCGAGTTCAAGATGAGCATTTATGGTTAAAATGTATAAAATTTTAATTTTTTTTTAGAAAATGAGTGATGGTTTCTCTAGATAAGACTCTTATTCCTCATCTGGTATCATTTAAAGCCCTTTGAAGCTGCACTGAAACTGTCATTTTGACCTTCAACCGTTTGGAGGCCATTGAAGTCCACTATATGGAGAAAAATCCTGGAATGTTTTCATCAAAAACCTTAATTTCTTTTCGACTGAAGAGAGAAAGACATGAACATCTTGGATGACATGGGGGTCAGTAAATTATCAGGAAATTTTAATTTGAAAGTGAACTAATCCTTTAACACAAAGTAAAATATAAAAAAACGTATACTTCAAGTAAATATTTTAGTTAGCTGCCGTGCCAAGACGATAGTTCTAGTTTCTGTTTAAAGTAGAAGTAATGAATTACTAAAATTGAGAATAACTAAATTAATACAGAAATAAAAAATAAACTAAATTTGATGGGTCTCATTGACTTCTACAGTATGTATGGAAAAAAGTACTATGGAAGTGAATGGGGCCAGTCAACTGTTGGGCTACCGGCATTCTGCAAAATATCTCCCTTTGTGCTCAGCAGAAGTCAGAAATTAATACAGGTTTGGAACAACATGAGAGTGAGTAAATTATGACAAAATTTTCATTTTTGGGTAAACTATCCCTTTAATGATTCTAAAATAAGCTGTTTCTGACCCATAAATGTTTTGCTTCTTCAGCATTTTTAAAGCAAAATATTACTTTTTCCTGATTTTATTTTACATTTACATTTTTTTTTCGTCTAAAAACATTAAAGCAAATTAAAAGGAAAGTATAATCCACAGCAAGTCTTTCTGCTCTACGTTTTTGCAGCGTGCTTTACACAGGAAACGTGCGTCGTAACCATGGCAACCGCGACACAAATGGCGTTAGGGGCGCCTCAACAATAAAAGAGTTTTTAACTTTAGCTCTCTGCTAGGACCATATTAATTTTAACATACTAATTTGAAACACGATGCAGTTTTCCTCAGGGGTTTAACACAAGTCATTCTTAACTAACCGGCGGTGTTATTTGATATCTTGTCAGGCGCTTGTAAATTGTACAGTTGTTTACGATGACTTAATGACTCGCGTGCAGTCGAGGTTCGGGAATGCAGGTGAGTAACGTTAATAGCACAAAATACTGCTGCTTTGCACTCTACGGTTACAGTCTAATATTACCCATTTGGTTAACATGCCAGCTCACTGATACTCAATGCCTGTTAACCTTCTGCCCCTTTGCTTGTATTTAAACTCACTTCCTTGTTCTCTTATCATGTTGAACAAAAGAAATCAGATGATTCGTACGAGAGATTCATTTTGCTTCATCTTCAGCATTGTGGATTCCTCTCAGGTAAGTCATTCAAGTCAAGCTTTGGATGGGTTAAACACTGTTAGACTGGTTTAATAGATTTTCTATGCCCTCTGAAATAGCATTACATATTATTTTTCTGTCATATTTTGTTTCTTTATACACAGACAACGGCTCCTCTGTGCACTCTGGCGTTCCCTTCAAAAGAGAATGGGAGAGCAACCGAGACTCTGCTGCCTCAGACACCAGCAACTCCCCATCTGAGAGCAATGACTCCAACCTAGAGGAGGAACAAGAGGAACCCAAGCCATGTCAAAGTAAATATAGACAACTGGCTCTTGAATCATGGTCTGTTGACAGTTCTACACTTTTTTTAAGCCTTTTTTTATAGTAAAATTCAATCAAATTGAATAGAGTAAAATTGAATCAAAAAACATTTTGTATAAAACTTAATGGAACAAGTGAACGGACCATTTAGTTTGTGATTCATATTCTTAAATTTAAACATATATTCATTTTCTTAAATAAACGAATCACATAAACTGAAATGGTCCATTCCTGTGTTCCATTCAGATTTATACAAAACGTTTTATTAAGCTCTTTTTTTTTTTAATAATTTAAAATTCTTTGTTCATAATATGAATAATATACAAGCATGATTCAATTCATTTTGATGGAATTTTACTATACAATTGAAATTCTTCAACCGTAACAAAGGCTTGCTTTTTTTTTTTTTTTGAGTGTATGATGTATGGAAGGCCATTTTGCCACATAAAAAAAATAATGTTTTGGTAAATTATTATTAGGATATACAGTAAAATGTAGTAATTATGATATAAAATGTAAAAATGTAATAATGATATAAAAAACTAAGTCATAATTATGACATGAACATTTCTACTTAATTGTCATAATTTCAACTTTTTTATCTCATAATGTCATAATTTAAAGGTGCCCCAGATTCAAAAATTGAATTTACCTCTGCATAGTTAAATAACAAGAGTTCAGTACATGGAAATGACATACAGTAAGTCTCAAACTCCATTGTTTCCTCCTTCTTATATAAATCTCATTTGTTTAAAAGACCTCCGAAGAACAGGCGAATCTCAACATAACACCGACTGTTACGTAACAGTCGGGGTGTACGCCCCCAATATTTGCATATGCCAGCCCATGTTCCCAACATTATGAAAGGCATTAGACAAGGGCATCCAGTTAACATCTGGATCTGTGCACAGCTGAATCATCAGACTAGGTAAGCAAGCAAGAACAATAGCGAAAAATGGCAGATGGAGCGATAATAACTGACATGATCCATGATATCATGATATTTTTAGTGATATTTGTAAACTGTCTTTCTAAATGTTTCGTTAGCATGTTGCTAATGTACTGTTAAATGTGGTTAAAGTTACCATCGTTTCTTACTGTATTCACGGAGACAAGAGCCGTCGCTATTTTCATTTTTAAACACTTGCAGTCTGTATAATGCATAAACACAACTTCATTCTTTATAAATCTCTCCAACAGTGTAGCATTAGCCGTTAGCCACGGAGCATAGCCTCAAACTCATTGCAGAATCAATGTAAACATCAAAATAAACACTGTACTTATGCGATTAGACATGCTGCATGACGAACACTTTGTAAAGATCCATTTTGAGGGTTATATTAGCTGTGTGAACTTTTTTATGTTGTTTAAGGCAAGCGCGAGCTCTTGGGGCGTGGAGCACCAGATTTAAAGGGCCACACACCCTGAATCGGCTCATTTCTAATTATGCCCCAAAATAGGCAGTTAAAAAAATGAATTAAAAAAAATCTATGGGGTATTTTGAGCTGAAACTTCACAGACACATTCAGGGGACACCTTAGACTTATATTACATCTTTTAAAAAAAAAGTTCTAGGGCACCTTTAAATTTTTTTATATCATAATTTTGACTTTTTGTCATATTTTCAACTTTTTATCTAATAGTTGTAACTTAGTATGTCAAAATTTTCACTTTTTATATCATCTGTCAAAGGTTTAAAAAGGTTTTAAATCTAATAATTTCAACATTATTGTGAAATTATGATATACTAAGTAAGAATTATGAGATTAAATCTAAATTATGAGATAGAGTGAAATTATGCTAAAAAGTCATAATTATGATAAAAAGCCAACAAAAAGCTTAATTTTGATTTGTCATAATTTTTTACAACTTTTTTCATAATTATGACTTTTTATGTCAGTTTTGACTTTTTATGTCATAATTATGACTTACGTTTTACTTTTTTTCATAATTTTGACTTTATTTCATGATGTCATAACTTTGACTTTTTATCTCATGGTTATGAGTTTTTATTCTCATAATTTTGGTATACCAAAGCATGATTTGTTTTTCTAATGTGGTGGAAAGGGGCTTCCATATTGAAGCATTATATGATGTCAATTTAAATATTGTAGAGTACAAGACTAAATAGAGTTGATCTCATGTAAAGATGCCATATGCTGCAACATTGCCACCTAAATTGTGCCGTATAATTATTTCTTGCAAGTTGACACACAATACGTAAGACTTGAGTCTAACCAGCTAGATCCCATTTGAAATTCATTGCCTTTATAAAAGATTCAGACACTAAGAACGCATAATTGTTTTAGGGAGCATGTACCGATGAAGTAATTGTATGTCTTGGTTACATGGGTCATTTCGATAATCGTTGCTGGTGATGGATGCTTCTCACATGTCCTTTAACTACAGCATGTCTGTTGGGTAATAGATTTTGTTTTAGTATGTCTGTGTGTTTCATTTCTTTCCAAGACTTTTTCAGCTTAGACAAAGTTCTCAGGACCCGGCAGCTTGTTTTTGACTTTGATGGGGAGCGGCCCATTCCACGACTAAGGGACCCTTTGGACCTCTTCACAATCCCATCTACCTCCTGTCCATTCCAGGGCGTCCGCTGGCCCATAGAGTGTGAAGTGATTCGTGACAAAATCCAACATATAGGTAAGGCTTTGCTTGTTAAAAAAAATACAAATTTTACACTAATAATACAGTATATTGTGAGACTGATACCGCATCTGTAGTGATTTGTGTAAAGAACATTTATTGAATTTATTAAACATTTATTGAATTTATAAAAAAAAAAAACACACAAAAATGCAATTTATCCATACAATTAACTCTTTGATGATGGACTTTTTAAATTTTTTTTTTGTGAATTAAAATAAATTTGTCAAAAATGAGAATAATCCTAAAGAAAAAAACAAAGAAAAAAAGCCTATTTAAAACAAAGGAAAAAATAATCTTTGACATAATCTTTTATTATTATTTCTTAGAAAAAGCTGTGAAGTAGTCTTTGTTCAAAAAATTATATATAAATTTATAAATATTTGAATACAATTCTATGCCAAATCAAAGTCATGTTTGCAACCAACATACAGGAAAATGACATGATATTATAGGTTAATAAGTCTTTTAAAATATCAGATATTTTGACTTTTTTTATGACAAGACAAGTTTAGTTCAGGTTGTAAATGTCATGTAGTATGACTCACCCAAAATGAATGATATATGAATTATAAAAAATACTTTTTAGCATGCAAAATATTTTTTTAAATATTTTTGACAATAATAATTAATTTAAACTACACACCATTTTGATGTGATTTTTTAAAATCTCTTAATATATCAGATAATTTTTCTGCGCCGATAGCCTCGTGGGCAGCACGATGACATATAACGCTGTTGCGCTTCGGACGACCCAAGTTCGAGTCCCAGCTCCTGTCCCCCTTTCTCTCTCCCACTTTGCTTCCTGTCTGCTTACTGTCCTATCATACTAAAGGCAAAAACACCAAAAATAATTCTTTAAAAAAATGTACCTTGCAAAATATATTTAAAAACATTTTTGAAAATAATAATTAAAATTAAGATAAAGTTTCACCCTTTTGAAACTAGATTTTTAAAATATTTTTGAGTGTCTTAATTCGTAAATGAAGGTTGTAAACCCTCCATTCCTCCTTTATCTTTTGAAAACCAGAATGGGACCCCTCAGAGCCCGAGCCGTTCTATCAGCCAACAGGCGAGGAGCAGACTCCCATGCCAGTAGGAGAGCTGAGAGGAAACACTGTCTACTGCATAGACCCAGGTAAGAAAAGATTTTCCTCGTTGTAAACATCTCTAGCTACATCCATACTTTGATCTTATATCCTCACCTAGTTCATTGCACCATTTTAGCCACAAAAACCTTCTACTTCACCTACTCTCGTGTGGGTGGCAGCAGAGGACCCATTAAAAGTGCCACGTCCTGTGCCAACCATCAGGAGGAGCCTACACTAGCATTTGAGTCTCGTTTTGAGAGTGGAAACCTACAAAAAGCAGTGCAAGTGTGAGTCATACAGCTTCATAAACACTGCCATAAATACTTATCTGTCTGTTCAGAGCCTGAAGATTTTGATTTAATGTAAACCTGTCTGATCTGGGTGTTCCAGTGGTCCGTATGACTATGAGCTGACTTTGCGCACCGACTTGTACACCACTAAGCACACTCAGTGGTTCTACTTCCGGGTGAGGAACATGAGGGCAGGCGTCACCTACCGCTTCACCATTATCAACCTAATGAAGACCAGCAGTCTGTATGGAGCCGGTATGCGCCCGTTACTCTACTCTGAACACGCGGCTTGGCTGAAGAGGGAAGGATGGCATAGAGCAGGATCCAACATCAGGTGACAAATAGTGATTTGTCTCTATGTTCTCATTGTAATGTTTTAAAGTCAATCTGAAGACACAAAGTTGTGGCTTGGTTATCATATTCTATTATGTCCACGATAAATGAAGAGAAAAAATATTTAAAAAAACTATGGAAGCCCATTTCTGCCACATAAGAAAAAATCATGCTTTGGTAAATCATAATTATGACATAAAAAATAATGGACATAAAGACTTGAAATTATGAGAGTAAAAGCCAAAATATGAGAAGTGGAAATTGACAAAAAGTCAAAATTATATAATTATGAGATTAAAAATCAAACTTATGAGAAGAGGAAATTGACAAAGTCAAAATTATAAGATACTAAGTCATAATTATGAGATACAAACTCATAATTGAGATAATTCAATTTTCAATTCAGTTCAATTCAGTTTATTTATAAAGCACATTTAAAATCAACCTAAAGATAAAACACTGAAATTATAAGTTACTAAGTTATAATTATGATAAAACAAAGGATATGAAGATAAATCAGAATTATGAGATTAAAAAAAGTCAAAATTGTCAAAACTGAGTTACTAAGTCATAATTATGATAAAGTCAGAATGAAAAAAGTCATTTTTCGTCATAATTGACTTATGTCAATTTAAAGTCTCATGTCAATTTAAAGTATCTCATAGTTAAGACTTAGTATCTTTTGACTTTTTGTCATAATTTTGACTTTTTGTCATAATTATAACATAGTATCTCTTAATTTTAACTTTTTATCATAATTATGATTTACCAAAGCATGATTTTCCTTATGATTTTCACCTTATGTGGTGGAAATTGGCTTCCATAGAAAACATATGCAATGTTCTTAGAAATGTACTCTTTGTATTCATGTTTATTTCATAAGGTTTAAAAAATGGTTTGGTTTGTAACCATTGGAATGGTTTGTAACAAGAAGTTTCAGTTTAATGAAAAATGTCATGTGGTGTAGCCATCAAGTAAAAAATAATGACATATTTACCTTGAATACTTGAGTTTACACATCTTAATTTTTATTTTAGAAAGTTTATATTTAAAAATCATGAATGATTGATTTATAAATATTATTAAGATTTTGGGAAGTCAGACCACATGACCACCTTGCCATGTCATAAAAAGATCAAATTATCTGATATTTTAAGAGACTTATTGACCTTGACACACAGTCATGAGGCTCTGCAGGGGTTCTCTCTATGATATCATTTCCTGTTTTTTTCTTTGTATGTGTCTACATATTGGTTGCACCACATGACTTTGATTTGACGGACAAATGTTTTTCAAATTTTAATAAGTAAAAAGATAATTGACTAAATAAAATTAAAATTTTGGGGAAAAAAATATAATAAAATAAATAATACAATTATAAAAAGATTATACTTTTTATCCCAAAACGTTTTTTTTCAGTGTGATATCAGGTATTAAAATTAATTTTAATTTAGAAATTACAAACATGCTAATCAAACATGGTGTATTTAAGTCATTGTATGTAGAAATTTCATTTTTAAATTATTAATAGGGTAGGTGCCATTGACCCAACTGCTGTCACAATGTCTTTTAGATACTACAGAAACAACACTGAACAGGATGGTAAAGCGCTGTACTCCCTCACCTGGACCCTGGAGTTCCCTTATGACAGTGACACCTGCTACCTGGCCCATTGCTACCCTTATACATATTCAAACCTTCAGCATTACCTGCATGAGGTCATCTCAGACCCTGTCCGTGCAGCTTACTGTAAACTGCGGGTGCTCTGTCGTAGTCTGGCGGGGAATGCGGTGTACGTGTTGACTGTAACATCACCATCCACCAGCTTAGCAGAACGGAAAGCCAAGCGAGCGGTTGTCGTGACGGCACGGGTGCACCCAGGAGAAACCAACGGCTCTTGGATGATGCAGGGCTTTCTGGAGTTCCTGCTGAGTGACTTACCTGACGCTCGTTTGTTGAGGGAAATTTTCATCTTTAAGGTGAGGGAAGGAGTGCAGGGCACGGATGGAGAATGGGTTTTGGCGAAAATTTCTATTTATGCTCATGCCAAGTGCTTCATGGCATATAAACAGTTGGATTACCACAGTAATGGATGTTCTGGCTACAGGTTATACCGATGCTAAACCCTGACGGTGTGGTTGTGGGAAACTACCGCTGCTCACTCACGGGCCGCGATTTGAACCGAAACTACCGCAGTCTGCTGCGCGACTCTTTCCCCTGTATATGGTACACTCGTAACATGGTGAAAAGGTGAGTGATAATTGTGTCACAATTTTTGTATGCTAAACATGAAAAAGGTGCGGTCACATTCAGTGAAATTTTGCAGGCACAAAAAAAGCGATGTATGAAGCACAGCTCACACAGAAGTCACTTTCAAAGCAAGCTTTCTGAGCTTTCTGTTGGTCAGCACGGTGGAATCTACAAGGGGAAATCTTTCACTCTCACACAAAACTCTCGATCACACAGATTCCTATTGGATTTTGCACACTAAATTTCGCATAAATGTGACAGCATCTATACACCTGGCTAATGTTATCCCACAGGTTGCTTGCCGAAAGAGAAGTGGTGGTCTACTGTGACTTTCATGGTCATAGCAGGAAAAACAATGTGTTCATGTATGGATGCAATGATCGGAAAGATGCCTCACATTGTCTTCAAGAACGCATTTTCCCGCTGATGATGAGCAAGAATGCTAAAGACAAGGTTAGCTGCGGCCATCATAGTCTTAATCACATGGCAAAGAGCATATAGTCTCTAATGCATCGTCGTAATTTTGAATTAATGCTTGTCTTTGTCTTTTAGTTTTCCTTTAGAAGTTGCAAGTTCAAAATGCATAAGAGCAAAGAGGGTACCGGCCGCATTGTCATGTGGAAACTAGGCATTAGGAACAGCTACACAATGGAGTCTACTTTCGGAGGCTCAACATTGGGTACTTCAAGTTATCAAAAAAGTTGTCTAACTCTTAAATGTGAAAGGTTTGCAGACTCTGCTCTGGCTGTGCTCGTTCATGTGTTTTGGAGGAGGCATGGCTTTGGAGACGCTCTGAAGGGAGAGTGGGATCTTAAAGGGATAGTTTGAAATTGAAAATTTGATGTTATCTGCTTACCCCTAGGGCAAGATGTAAGTGACTTTGTTTCTTCAGTAGAACACAAATGATGATTTTTAACTCCAACCGTTGCCGTCTGTCAGTCGTATAATGCATGTCAATGGGAACTCCATCTATAAGAGTTAAAAAACATGCACAGACAAATCCAAATTAAACCCTGCGGCTCGTGACGACACATTGATGTCCTAAAACGCAAAACGATCAGTTTGTGTGAGAAACCGAACAGTATTTATATCATTTTTTACCTCTAATACACGTCCAACTGCCTTGAGCGCGCGCACGGCATCCGGAGCGTGAGGTTTAAACATGGAGCCTGTAGTAAAACAGTTATACAAATGGAAGTAAACCACTAAAAAACATGGTTTATTAGATCAAAACTTCATTTTATTTTGTTACTTTTTGTAAGGGCAGCTTTACAAATAAAAAGGACACATACAAAGATCTTGTTCACATACCTCAGTTGGATGTGGAAAAACCATAGGCACAGCTGATGGTTTAAGTCATACACGATCCTCTCCTGAGTATGTAAAATCATCAGGGGAAAAATGATCGCTGCAGATCCTCAACAACTTTAGTACATTAATGGGTGTGTTGGAGGGTTTGTTCTACTGAAGAAACAAAGTCACCTACATCCTGGGTGCCCTGGGGGTAAGCAGATAAACATCAAATTTTCATTTTTGGGTGAACTATACCTTTAAGGCCCGTTCACACCAAGAATGCTAACTATAAAGATAATTATAAAGATATAGTTCTAAAAATCGACCTTTATGCTTTCAAAGCTAGCTTGCTATTGCTAGCCTCTCCGAAATTGCCTACACTACCTTTAAAGCAGTGGTCTCAAACTGCCGGCCCGCGGGCCATTTACGGCCCGCCCTCCCCCTCTACCCGGCCCGCAACTGATCTCAAAAATAAAACATAATCCGGCCCGCTAAATTATTATTATTATTATTATTATTCTCTAGTTGCTACCTGTCTGATATGCGAAGAAAAAGTCGCCGTTCAAAGGGGGCATTCACATATCGCGTCACATAAGCGGCCGCGCCGCATTCTCCTTTCCAATGCGAGAGCCGCGCTCTCAACCGCGTCGCTTCTATTATGAGCGCGCTCGCCTAAATTATAGTAAAAGCACTCGACTTTAAGTCACGGGCATTGATTTAAACCACCGAAACGCGCCCAATGCTACCAGTAAACATTACCGATGCTCAAACGGCATCTTGGACAAATGTGTCTCAGCTGTGTAAATGTTAAAAACTAATAATGTATGTAACAATGAGAGATTTTTTTTTTTTGGCAAAATAAAGTTGATATAGCTCCAGTTTTTTGTTCATTTCTGACCCCTCCACGCCACAAGTGTTGCTAATTTTGTTCCTAAATTACTAATTTTTTTTTTTATTCCATGCACCTTGTTGGATGTGAGAAGTTGCACCAGACTATTGCAATTAATAGTATTATACTAGTAGGCCTAGTATTATATTAGTATATTAGTAGTATTATATTAGTAATAGTATTATATAATTATATTACTCTCTGTAACAATGAGAGAAACACTGCTGTTTACATTTAGTATGGTAAATAAAACATTTATAGTATAGGTATAAAAATTTTTAGTAGGCCTAATGAAATTTAAAGTAAATGAGAAATAATGCAAAGGAAAGTAAATTTTCTGAAATGTTGCGCTTTCTTGCGCTTGAATGTTAATATGGCCCTCCTATGAGGTGTCAATCACAGAAACGGCCTCCCGACAATTTGAGTTTGAGACCCCTGCTTTAAAGGGTTAGTTCACCCAAAAATGACAATTATCTCATAATTTACTCACCCTCATCATAGGTGTATATTACTTTCTTTTTTCAGCCAAACACAATCGGAGTTATATTTAAAAATATCCTGGCTTTTTCAAGCTTTATAATGGGAGTGAACGGTGCCATTTTTTAGAAGCCCAAAAAAGCACATCCATCCATCATAAAAGTAATCCACACAGCTCCAGGGGGTTAATAAAGGCCTTCTGAAGTGAAGCGATGCGTTTTTGTAAGAAAAATATCCATAATTATAACTTTATAAACTGTAATTACTAGCTTCCGGTAAAGTCTGTCCATGCGTTCACAAGAGTTGAGTTCTGGCGTATGACGTAGGACATAGGCGTAACGTAAGCTTAGGTGAGAGTAGACGCCTCTCGCGGTTTAAACAAATAGGGCTGGGCAACAAACTCAAGCTCCTCCGACATTTCTCATTAAAAATTCTTGTTCTAATCCATGACCGGTGTTTTGTTTTGCTCTATCTTCTGTGCTTCCGCATTCATCAATTTGTCGGGTCAGAGGTCACTCATACACTGAAACTCAACTCTCTCGTGAACATGCATGTGATCATTACTGGAAGCTAGTAATTGCAATTTATAAAGTTATAAATATGGATATTTTTCTTTAAAAAATGCATCGCTTCGATTCAGAGGGCCTTTATTAACCCCCCCGGAGTCATATGGATTATGATGGGATGTGTTTTTTGGGCTTCAAAAAAAATGGCACCATTCACTTCCATTATAAAGCTGGGAAGAGCCAGGATATTTTGTAATGTATCTCCCGATTGTGTTTGGCTGAAAGAAGAAAGGATGTCTTGAGGGCGAGTAAATTATGGGATAATTTTCATTTTTGGATGAATTATCCCTTTAAGTTTTTCATTTCATATATTTTAGCTTTATTTCAATTAACAAAAATGTTTTTAATAGTTTAAATTTTAGTTAACAGTAACAACACTGGTGTACACCACAAATACATGTCCAGTGTTTTCATTTGTAGGGGACAGGAAAGGAACACACTTCAGCACGCAGGACCTGAAATCAATGGGCCATTGCTTTTGTGACACTCTCCTTGACTTTTGTGACCCCGACCCAGCCAAGGTGGCCTGTCTTTGGGCTTTACTCCTTTTTAGTACTGTTTTAATCAGCTTTGAAACAGCATAATTGTTTGAAAAATGCATTTAATACATTTTAAACAGACTACACACTGTCTGGAGGAGTTAGAGGCGTTATTGAGACAAGAGGTCAGATGCAAACTGGGAAGAGAAGTGGACTCTTTAGAGGATCTGTCTGACATTGACATTGAGTCCAGGTAAAAGTATAAACATTCCATTAAAATATGTTACTTGTGAAGATTTATAAGTGTATGTTAGAACAAACCCTATCAATTATTTCACAATCTTGATATTCTGTGCAGCACAAGTGGATCAAACAGTACCGAATCAGATGGACTTCCTGTTCATCTTTTAAATGCCACAAACAAGGTGCAGTATGCAGCAAACCCTCTCAGTGACATCCTTAAAATGATTTTTCTAAATTTTCCTTATTGTTCTGTGGTTTGTTTGACAAAAACAGAGCAAGAAAAAACACCTAAGAAGCCGTAAAGAAAGAAACAGACTCCGGCAAGAACGAGCACGGAGTGCAGGACCCAAAATTATTCACAGGAACATCAAACATTTGGTGGGTCTTACTAAATATGCATTTTTATTGGTTATTCCTAATTGATCATGATCTAAAATCTGCAAAATACACCAAAAATGTAAAGGTACAATCATCTAATTTATTTATTTAAAGGGGCGAAATCAGTGGCCGCTAAGTGAACTGCAGCCAGCTCGTGCTCACACTCGCAAAGCATCTGTTCATAGTGATGTTGATATGTTTGGTCTCATTTTTAAGTTTTGTTACAAGCTGTTCACAATAAAAAAAATTTAAAAAAAGATTAATACATGAAAATTCTTACATATAGCCCCTTTAAATAAATACATGCATGCATTTAAATAAATAATATTTGTAGTTAAATGTAAGTATACCGTTTCATTTAGAAGCATAATCATTAAAGCTATATGCCTTTTTGAAGGATCCGGTGCCCTCAAATGAAGATGCAGTAAAAATGAGAATCCAAGAGAAAACTATGGGCTTCATGAAGGACACTAAGAAACAAAAAGTAATGAACCCACATTCTTTGCATGAGTATGGTCCAAAATGATAAGCAAAAACATAAAAATGGATGATATATGATGTAAAATACCAAAGAAATAGGATTTAAACTCCATAAAATGGATAGTGAAAAAAGTTTTATTCCCTGTGCTGTGTAGGTGCCAAGTTCAGTCAGGGCGAATCAGACTGTGAGGTCTTGGATCCCTCATCCCACCACTTGCATAAGTGTAGTAGATAATGTTGCAGATCTTTGGGTGGACAGACCAGATAAGGTAACTGATCTGAATAGATATTTTAGATAATTTACATTATCAGGCACTAACCATAAAATAATTTAAGATATGGCAGAATACATGGCACAACAAACAAAAAGAAACCCTGTTTATTCCAGATTGCACCTGCCACCAATTTGCACAATGGTTATTCATCTTGTCGGCACACCGTCTCAGGTAGATATACTTAAATATATAAAAATGAATCCTATACTTTCCTTTCCATCAAGAAAAGTGAATAAAAATGTCATGTTTTTCAGTTGATCCTGGGCACAAAACATATCAGCACACTACCTCATCTGCCCCCCAGGCGCAACTGCAAAGGCAGACCCTCTTAGTTACTGGAGGTCATAAAAGATGTCCGTCTGTACCAGCCTCCAGAGAAAGAGCCCTGACTATACCAGTCCAACCGTACACATTGCCCTTCTACCCTGATTTCAGACCCCAACCAGAAATGAAAGGTAATAAAGGTCTTTTTATTTCTTACAGGCAGCTTTTCACCAACATTTTGACCACACTGATGACCTATTTATTATTTTGCTGTCTCACAGGAAGATCCCATATTTCAGACATTATGCAGAGGAGGTAAGTAGGCTAACTACATCACATGACAGCAAATTACACTTCACTGTTTTATATATATATATATATATATATATATATATATATATATATATATAATATACACACACACACACACAAAACAGTTCGTTCTGGTTCTCGAATCTGACTGGCTGAGAGGTCTTTCCAGCCATGCAATATTTTTCCAGTATCGCACGGTAACCGTTTCACCATTTGAATCACTCCGCTGTCAGCATTCTCACAGCGAGTGTCATGGCGGATGAGTAAACCCACCATATTTTTATATACTGTTATTTGTAATGGAATGTAGTTTTAAGGGTTTTTTAGGCGAGAATATAGTTGTTTAGAGCTCAGATATGTGATTTATATGTAAACATAGTGCCTATCTGAAAATGTATTTAGACGCTTTCGGAGATGTGAGCTCCAGGCCGTCAGCGGCCGTTCAGTGCTCATGTACCCACAGAGAACAGCTTCATCTTGGCCAGTCCTTTGGGAATTTGCCGCTGGCTTTTATGTAGATGGTGTTTAAACATGAGGTATAATTCGTTTTGAGTATATCAAATGGGCATTCTTTGGTTTTATTTGGTCTTATATTACTTGTTCCAGAGCTAATAGATTTGGCTTAAGGGCTATATTAAGTTTCATAACTTTATATTTACACTGAAATTAAATCCTGTACTAACTAGAGCGCTGCTTTTGTACGTTTGACTGAACTGTTTGCTTGTGTTTTATTTCACATGCCGTATTTTTTGGTATTGAGAGTGATTTCGGCCTCAGTGAAAGTGACATTAATATGCCATTAGATGGCGGCAAAGGCTGTCTTTACGAGTGAGTTAATCAGTCTCAAAGACTTTTATATTGAAATGGACTGAAACAAGGAAACAAGGACGTTGTTTTTACTTTAAGCAACATCTTACGAGACGCAACTGACAAATACATTAACTAACGCTGTCATGGGAATGTCTTAAATGTTAAAAGGACAAAGACAAAGATATAGCTTTCCTCAGCGGACATTCAGACTGATTTTGTGATTATGATTCACCTGAAGAATATCAGCTTGATGTAGGTAATTGTAACAAAGTTCGTAAATAAGGAGGGAAGAGGACAGGGTCGGCGGGTGACTACTGGCTGTTTATTAATCAGCAAAATAATAATAACAAAATAGCGCAAACAGGCACACAACCATCAACATAACGTCACTTCACTCCAGCAGCAGACAGACATCCAGGAGTGGGGGAAAACAGCCAGTAGTCCTTCTCTCTCTCGCAGGCTCCTGTTTCTCCTGGCATTAAATACTCTCTCCACGCCAATTACTGAAACAAGAGACAGGTGTTTACTATTTGCGTCTAATCCACTCAGACACCGCGTGTCTCCTCCCTCTCTCTCCCGCTGCAGACTCCACTGAACCACGCCCCCCCTGCCACATACCCCCACCGCCCGACTCAGGCCGGGGAGCCGTCCGGCCTGCAGCCCCCCCCCCATTTCTGGAGAGGAAATCGGCCACAGCCATCTGAACACCCGGCCTGTGGACCACCTTGAATTTAAAAGGCTGTAAAGCTAGATACCAACGGGTGATCCGCGCGTTGGTATCCTTCATGCGGTGGAGCCACTGCAGAGGAGCGTGGTCCGAACAGAGGGTGAATTCCCGTCCCAGAAGATAATAGCGGAGGGTGAGGACAGCCCACCTGATGGCCAAACACTCCTTCTCCACGGTGCTGTACTTAGTCTCTCTCTTAGAGAGCTTACGACTAATGTACAGCACCGGCCGTTCCTCACCCTCTATCTCCTGGGACAGGACAGCACCCAGCCCCCTGTCCGACGCGTCCGTCTGCAACAAAAAAGGGAGAGAGAAATCAGGAGAGTGAAGCAACGGCCCGCCACACAGAGCAGCCTTCACTTGGGTAAAGGCCTGCTGACACAGCTCCGTCCACTGGACCGTATCTGGTGCCTCCTTTTTAGTAAGATCAGTCAAGGGGCTGGTGAGGTCCGAATAATTAGGCACAAACCTTCTATAATATCCCGCCAGCCCCAAGAACTGTCTCACCTCCTTTTTGGTCTTAGGGCGCGGACAGGTCGCAACTGCTGCCGTCTTATCAATTTGGGGACGCACCTGTCCATGCCCCAAGTGAAAGCCCAGATACTTTACTTCCACGCGCCCAATTGCACACTTCTTCGGGTTGGCCGTGAGCCCGGCTCCCCTCAGCGACTTTAAGACCGCCCTCAAATGCTGCATATGCCGCTGCCAGTCATTACTAAATATGATGATATCATCAAGATAGGCAGCCGCATATGCAGCATGGGGCCGTAACACCCTGTCCATCAGTCGCTGAAAGGTAGCTGGTGCCCCGAACAGCCCGAACGGAAGTGTAACAAATTGGTGTAATCCAAACGGCGTCGTGAAAGCTGTTTTTTCTCGGGATAATGGAGACAAGGGGATCTGCCAATAACCCTTTGTTAAGTCCAGTGTCGAATAAAAACGAGCCGTACCAAGCCGGTCAAGCAATTCGTCAACCCGTGGCATTGGATATGCATCGAATTTCGACACAGCATTCACCTTGCGATAATCCACACAGAACCGAACCGAGCCGTCCGTCTTAGGAACCAAAACTATCGGGCTTGCCCAGTTACTGTTGGATTCTTCTATTACCCCCATTTCAAGCATCGCACCTAATTCTTCCTGAACTACTTTTTTCTTGTGTTCAGGCAAGCGATACGGCCGGCTGCGAACCACCACGCCCGGCTCTGTCTCGATATGGTGCTGAATGAGGTTTGTACGGCCAGGTAGGGGAGAAAACACGTCAGCAAACTCTGCCTGTAATTTGGTTAAATCAATGAGCTGGGAGGGCGAGAGGTGATCTCCCCCTGGGCGGGACTCTGGGAGTTGAATGGGGAATGTGACCATTCCCGCCCCGCCCCCGGGGCGGGACTCGAGGAGGGCCGGGTGGACGAGACCTAGGTAAAGGGACAGGGCGAGAGAGAGAAGGAGATGGAAAAGAGGGAGAGAGAGAGACTGATGGCAGGGGTTCGCCGACCCCGGGGCACGCCACCATGTGATCCTCCGCGAGTTGGATAGCCGACTCCAGCGACGTGGGGCGGTGGCACTGGACCCACTCGGCCGTTCTCCTCGGAAGCCGAGTGATAAACTGCTCCAGTACCACTCGGTCGATGATCTCCTCCACGTCACTTCCGTCGGCCAGCAACCATTTGCGGCAGGAGTCCCGGAGCTGTTGGGCCATCACGAAGGGCCGGCCGGACTCGCCCAGCTCCAGGGAACGGAACCGCTGGCGATGTTGTTCAGGACTCCGGCCGACCCGCTGGATGATGGCCCTCTTGAGGTCGTTGTAGTCCAGGAGGCTCCGCACCGGAAGCTGCTGTGCCGCGACCTGGGACTCCCCGGAGAGCAAGGGGACCAGGCGCATCGGCCACTGGTCCCGCGGCCATCCAGATATTTCGGCCGAGGTCTCAAAGAGATCAAGGAATGCCTCCGGGTCGTCCTCAGGCCCCATCTTATTGAGTGGAATATGGACGGGCACAGCATGTTGATCCGTGGCTTCCGGCCGAACCTCCCGGTCCATCCAGCTCCGGAACCTCTCGCGGTCTTCCTGCTGGGCTTGGAGGACGGCCTGGAACCGCCGCTCCTGATCTTGACGTAAGTCCAGCAGGGCCTGGTGTTGATCATGTTGCATGACCGCGAGGGATGTAATAAGTTCCGCAAATGGCGCGGCGGAGGACTCGGGCCTGGCGGCGGCATCCATCTTCCCTCCCGGGTTTCGGCACCAGTGTAACAAAGTTCGTAAATAAGGAGGGAAGAGGACAGGGTCGGCGGGTGACTACTGGCTGTTTATTAATCAGCAAAATAATAATAACAAAATAGCGCAAACAGGCACACAACCATCAACATAACGTCACTTCACTCCAGCAGCAGACAGACATCCAGGAGTGGGGGAAAACAGCCAGTAGTCCTTCTCTCTCTCGCAGGCTCCTGTTTCTCCTGGCATTAAATACTCTCTCCACGCCAATTACTGAAACAAGAGACAGGTGTTTACTATTTGCGTCTAATCCACTCAGACACCGCGTGTCTCCTCCCTCTCTCTCCCGCTGCAGACTCCACTGAACCACGCCCCCCCTGCCACAGTAATATACTCACTCAGACGATCACTCTCTCATAATATTCTACATATTACAGTGAGTTTCAATGATGCGACGCAATGTTACTTTGTTACTAGTTCTAAAGTGACATTTTAGCATTAATATTAGAGGCTTGGGCTCAACTGTCAACTTGAGATCTGAATCAGTGGCGGAAGTAGTTCCTCACAAAAGAGGGTTTTAAAGACACTTCATTGTTGTTCTTATTTTTTTACACACTTGTGCCGTCAAACTGTTGTATAAATGCAATATCACACGAGTAACCATCCGATATGGCTGTATATCAGCACGCTGTGATTACCTGCAGCCTTGTGCCTTCGGCCGAATTACAACCATGCTGATATACAGCCATATCGCACGGCTACTTGTGTGATATTGCTAATTTTATATATATATATATATATGTATGTATGTGTGTGTGTGTGTTTTAATTTGTGATAATTTTGCACTGATATGGGATAACACAAACTACGAAAACATATTTTATTATATAAACAGTTTATACATAGAAAAAAACTTTTCGATTCATCAAAATATCCTCCATTAGCAGCTATCTGACCTAAACTGGATTCTAATTGGTTCATTGTATTGTAAACTTAATCAATCAATTGTTGAAGATATTAAGGTGTGCTGACCCAAAAATCTTTTACAAACCTGGGCCAAGTTTAAACCAGTAACCAGGCATCACAGCTGGCAAAGGGGCATGTCTGACTTTGACATGTATATAATGCCATTATTATGTAATCAAAATGAAAATTATTATTGCTGGTCTTCAATGATAATGTCAAGTTACTATAATGTATTTGCACCAAAAAATGATAAGGATTTATGCTGATATCGTCCAAAACCACACTTTGCCAGGGGTGTTTCCAAACTTTTGGAGGGCAGTGTATATATATATATATATATATATATATATATATACACACACACAATTACATAATATACATTATTTATAAAATAATGTATAAATTATTAATGTAGATTTAAATGTATAAACTGTCCTGAAACACCAAGATAACAAACAAACAAATAAATAAATAAAGGACTTTTCCCACAGGCAACAGAAACTCAGGCAGGAAAGACAGATGCAAGTGACCCATATCCCTGTCAAACACTTAATGCCACTAGACAACATGGGAACACTGAGGATCAGTCATAAGTCAGATGGACGAGGTAAACTTAGTATTTCAAACATAACTAAAATTGTTGTGCAATGTACTATTTGAAATTTAATATCAGACTTGAAGCCTCCAAATGTTTTTGGCACTGTATTATGATACCTGCAACCTGTTACCAGGTGCTGTGGCTGGCCTTGCATCACCAGATACAGAGCAGTCCAAGAGGGCCGCCGACCAAATCAGTAAACAAGATGGCTCCTGTTTCCTCCCTGACCTGCACAGGTCTAACTCATTATTTTTCTGGAGGTTTGCTTGAAACCTGTCATGCCATCATCCGTTCTTACTGCTGTCATTGTGTGTTCCTCTGTAGCCATGCTCATCTGTTTGGGAACCAGGCTGCGATCAGAAGTCTGAGGTTAGGGAGGCTGCCTAAAGGAAGCAAAACTCAGGTTTTTGGAAGAATTGCTGCTTTTACTGAAAGCCTGAGCAGCGAGGAGAGGTTTGTCGCAAAAAGAACATTTTCACATTTTGCTCAGTCGTAGTAAGTTAACTCATCAGCTGATTTCCTTGACAAGGTTCCATCTGCGGTTGCCTCAAGAGTCCATGCAAGTGGAGGACGAGTCCACAGATGTTCTTCCTCAAACATCTCACACGCAGCAGTCTCAGGAAAAGCAGGTCAAGCCAGACAAAAGCACATGAAGATGACGAGATGTTGAGTACACTTTTCTTGTGAAGCCAAGTGCCTGAATACAAAAAATGTGACTTTTCTTTGCAATCATATGTCATTCACCATTTCAGCTCAGTGCAGTCTATCATTTTCTATATATGTAATAAAAGGGACATTAATACTGGAAAACAAAGACTGTTTTTCCTTTTTTAGACATTTTCTAAAAGAAAGTTAGCACACTCAAGTTACTCTAATATTAATTCTCTTCAACTGAAGAGATGTCCTTTCTTATTTGAAGTTGTCATGTGATAAACATGATTTGTTCTTTTCTTTTTTGAAGTGATTTCTAATGAAATAATGTAAGTGATTTTGAATGGAGCTGATTTATCTACTAAATTAAATTTGTAATTTTGTTAAATACAGCATCAATAAATAATATGATTTAGTGGTTTATAACACTGGAGTGTGTTCTGTCTTTGTCTTGAAAAGTCTGTAATATATATTTTTTTTATTTATCCACATACAAAATATAATACAAGGCAAGATTTGTTTGTATAAAATAAGGCACCGAGATCAGCAGTAACAATCCAGCTCAATGACTGACATGTGTCCTCTAGTGGTTACCACTGCCATCTTTCTAGTCTTTTTTTTTTGTAACCACAGATAATATTTAACCCAGTTCATCAGTGCAGGAGTCTCGTCACGTTCTTAATTCCTGAATCCCATCAAACTGTCGCAAATGGAAGCGACTTTCAGTGTGTCGGACCATTGCACGCAAGGCAACAAATCCAAAAAGAGTCTGAAAAAAAACAAAACTGTTTTCAATCAATCAAGATTTAAAAAGAAAAAATCAATTCCTTTTGAACATTTAAAGGATTATAATCTCATATAATACACAAATATATATAATACAGATTCATACCTCTGCAAATATAAATAAGGCCAGTATTATATGAACTCCTCTCTCCAGAGGTTGAATGAGAACAGCCTCATTGAAAAGCTGGAACAGAATCAGAGGAAACTGGAGTAGAAGAGTCAGGAGCCAAAATCCAGCTAATTCTGGAACCTGTTTAAAAATAAAGGATGTGTTATGCAATAATGTATATTGCATTATATTATATTTTATTATATTATACTTATATTGACCTTTTCTTGCAGATTTCCAACATTTCCCAGGTAGAGTCTGATGGCCTCAATCAGGGTCATTAAAATAAGAATTGTGATCAGGATGAACTTGTAATAATCTGCAAGGGCTGGGTACTAGATGAAAAGCATTATTATTATTATATTTATATATGTATTATGTTAATATACATTAATATGATTAAACAAAAATAGTCAGTCAATGATGCCAGACTTAATTGTTAAAAAATATTAGGCAGAGCATAATCACCTTTAGTTGTAACATCACAACCTCACTGATCCACCAGAAAGGAAAGAACCACATGTTAAAGTAAAGAGACATCTGAAGAGGGAGACTCGATACTACATCCTTATCTGCCGAATAAAAGTGCAAAATTACAGCACAATAAATCCTATCGAGCAATATTTCTGTGAATTATATGAGCGTCAAGTATTTTTGGGAATCATAGGCGAGATTCAAGTTAGCTGACTAGGAACCTACGGAGTGAATCAGTTCTTTCGAACAGTTCGTTCATCTAGAAAAGTAAGGTTTGATGATAATTAAATCAATTTATGCTTTGTGTGTATCATAAACCGACATAAATGGAGTCGTAAAATATTTAAGCTGCGTTTTAATTTTAAAATAAAGATATTAAATTATTTTCTAGGTTCTCTGTTTGATGAGTCAATAGTGAGTTTTTGATTCGAGAACCGCTCGGATGATTCCTAAACAAATCGTTCAGATCGGTTTTGCGAACATGTTCAATAGAATCATTAAAAAGATCCGACTGAAAAGAACGGTTCGTTCTGATTAGGTTGGCAGCTCGTAGGTTTGAGACACTTCCAAGGTTACCAACACCGTTTAACAGTGCTATAAAGACTTATTAAATCAGGTAAGTAACATGTATACTAACAAGAGTAACATTACGTGACACATAAACTCGGCTAACCAGATGAATTAGCCCAGCAGCTAGCAGCTCAGCACAAAGTCACCGTTTCGACAACTCAAACACACTTACACTGGCTTAGAAAATTAGCGTGTTCTTCAGGAGAGGGTTGCGTTCGGCTTTGGTCCACAAATACGGTTCTGGAGAAATCTCCAAGCCGTCGCCGTATGGGTTCAGGCAGGTCCATGTTGAGAGGCACAGACGCGAGTCCGTAGCAACGAAGGCGGATCTCGTGCGGTTGCGAAGGTCCAGCTGTGACGGGGGTGTGCTTTCACTCTCACAGATGCTCTTATGTTGAATTAACCCATGGTGTATGATGAAGAAGGAAAGTAAATAGGTGGGTTTGAGTGATACATTGAGTACAAAGAAGTAATATTATCTATTTATGCAAGTTAAAATAAGTAAAATTATGGAAGCCCATTTTCGTGCCAAATAAAAAAAATCATGCCTTGGTCGTAATTATGACTTCAAAAGAAATGAAAAATTATGAAATAGGAAGTCATATTTATGACACAAAGTCGAAATTATGACAAACTAAGACGCAAATTATGACAGAAAGTTTAAATTATGAGATGAAGTCGAAATTATGTCATACTTTAATCATAATTATGACATACTAAATCATAATTATAAGATTAAACATCATAATTATGAGATTAAAAATTGAAATTATGACTTTTTATGTTATAATTATGACTTTTTGTCATAATATCTACTTTTTATGTCATATTTCGATTTAGTTGATTTATATATATATATATATATATATATATATATATATATATATATATATTGTCATGATTTATACTTTTTATTTCTTTATTGGCTTTTATGTCATAATTTTGACTTTCCCCCTCATAATTACGATTTACTAAGGCATGATTTTTCTTTCTTATGTGGCGGAAATAGACTTCCTTGGTAAAAGCCTCAATTAACAACAACTTAATAACTTCATTTACAAACCAAAAAAACATGATAATGATGATAATGTTTTTTTATCCAGTGTACTAAATATGAAAGATGTCATGTTTTACACGTTATGAATATGTTTTCAAAGCGTTGCAGAAATGTTTTTATCATGTCAACATGTCTCCTTACGACGCTGCAGAAACCTACTCTTCACTTATGTTTTTGTTTTGTAACCTGGTTCAGCCATTTTGGGTTTTGGAGTCGTTAACATAATTCATATATACCATAAAATAACTTTATTTTTTGAATACATTTAAATTGCATTATTTACAGCTATTTCTCTAGTTCCAGGCAATGAAAATAATTCAAAATCAGTCTCTTGTGTAATGCCAGCATTACATGGTTTGTATTTGCAATGAATTCACAAGACAGTTTCCATAGACGTCAGGGTGTCCGAGCGCTCCACAGTGTCATAATAGCGTAGACAGGCCTTGTACTGTAGGAGTTTCTCAGACAGGCGGCTTTGTCCCAACCCGCTACTCAGCTCCACGCTCAGATCCGTGTACCTGCCCAAAACCATTATAAAGATTCAGCTGTCAGTCCTGTAAACACTCAAATGTTTAATTATTATGTCACATTCAAAGCTTGAACCGTACCTTTGTGATATTCTCCAAAACACCAGTGTGTTTATAGTCATTAATATGGCCAGCGTAAAGAAAAACCTCTCCATGTTGCCACTGCCAAGGTTATTAGGATAAAAGTTTCCTGTAAAAAAAAAAAAGTTTTCCAAGTTCATTCTCTAAGACGTCACATCTACTTTGCACCACAATAGCAAGTTCAGTATTTTCAAGATAGATGTATGTTTACCTCCTGACACAAAATAAAGGAAGTGAATGAGGAAAGCCCCTAGAAAGCAGCCACCTCCGTATGCGAGGGTTAGGAAATGCAAGGAGACTCCTCTAAGGTTGCTGGGAGTCAGACAGAAGGATATGAGAGAGCCTGAGCAGAGGAAAAAGGAGAGACGGGTGAGTTGTGTAAATTTCGACGTTCCTGACTAATTCTTGGAAATCAATCAATTACGTGTTGAGAACTATAATATATTGTACACTGATGCATGCACAAGCTTGACCAATTATGATGTGTGTTTACCTCTCAGGTTTCATTAAAAATATATGTGTTTTGAAGATTAACCCAAATCATATGGGTTTGGAACAACATGAGGGTGAGTAAATGATGACAGAATTTTCGTTTTTGGGTGAACGAACCCTTTAACATTATGGATACTGTTTATATTTTAGAAAGTGAATTGAGAATATTTACACGCAGGTGTCACGAAGGCCTCTGCCACTCCCAGTAAAATGTACTGGGGCGTAAGCTGGAAACAGGTCATAGAGGAAACCTGCAGGACCTTTCCCGATAGTGTCTGCTCCACTTGTGGATAATCCTTCCTGTGGATTTCTGAGATCCCTGCCAGTAGTGCTGAGAGAGCTGCACAAGCATGACCCATAGCTGTAGGAATATAGCAATGTATGAAACACAGCTCACACAGAAGTCACTTTCAAACCAAGCAGCTTTCTGTTGGTCAATGTGCCGAATTTGCATAACCAACTTGAACACGTTGCAAAATCTTTCACCCTCACCAGAACGCGTGGATTACTATTGAAACGACTGGATTTTGTCTGAGAAAATTTGCCAAACAACGGTAAGTGTGACTGCAATTAATATATACAGGTGCATCACAATAAATTAGAATGTCATGGAAAAGTCCATTTATTTCAGTAATTCAACTCAAATTGTGGAACTCGTGTATTAAATAAATTAGATGCAAACAGACTGAAGTACTTTAAGTTTTTGGTTCTTTTAATTGTGATGATTTTGGCTCACATTTAACAAAACCAACCAATTCACTATCTCAATAAATTAGAATACTTCATAAGATCAATAAAAAAAGGATATTTTAAACAGAAATGTCAGGCCTCTGAAAAGTATGTTCATTTCTATGCACTCAATACTTGGTTGGGCCTCCTTTTGCATGAATTACTGCATCAATGTGGCGTGGCATGGAGGCAGTCAGCCTGTGGCTCTGCTCAGGTGTGATGGAAGCCCAGGTTGCTTTGATAGCGGCCTTCAGGTCATCTGTATTGTTGGGTCTGGTGTCTCTCATTTTCCTCATGACAATTCCCCATAGATTCTCTATGGGGTTCAGGTCAGGCGAGTTTGCTGGCCAATCAAGCACAGTAACACCATGGTCGTTGAACCAGCTTTTGGTACCTTTGGCAGTGTGGGCAGGTGCCAAATCCTGCTGGAAATGAAATCAACATCTCCATAAAGCTTGTGAGCATAAGGAAGCATGAAGTGCTCTATAATTTCCTGGTAGATGGCTGCATTGACTGTGGACTTCAGAAAACACAGTGGACCAACACCAGCAGATGACATGGCAGCTCAAATCGTTTCTGTGCCTCTCCACTCTTCCTCCAGACTCTGGGACCTTGATTTCCAAATGAAATGCAAATTTACTTTCATCTGAAAAGAGGACTTTGGACCACTGAGCAACAGTCCAGTTCTTTTTCTCCTTAGCACAGGTAAGACACTTCTGACGTTGTCTTTGGTTCAGAAGTGGCTTGGTACGTGGAATAGGACAATTGTAGCCCATTTCCTGAAGACGTCTGTGTGTGGTGGCTCTTGATGCACTGACTCCAGCTTCAGACCACTCCTTTTGAAGCTCTCCTAAGTTCTTAAATCGGCTTCGCCTGACAATCTTCTCAAGCCTGCGGTCATTCCTTTCACTTGTACACCTTTTCCTACCACACTTTTTCCTTCCAGTCAACTTTCCATGAATATGCTTTGGCACAGCACTCTGCGAACAGCCAGCTCTTTCAGCAATGAACCTCTGTGGCTTACCCTCATTGTAGAGGGTCTTGATGATCGTCTTCTGGACAACTGTCAAGTCAGCAGACTTCCCCATGACTGCTGTTGGGATTACTGACCTAAACCCAGTATTTATACCCTAAGAATGGTAATGTAATAGAACTTAAAATTAAATATTCTAATAATTTGAGATACTGATTTTTTTTATTTTGATGAGCAGCAAGCTGTAATCATCAAAATGAAAACAAAAAGTCTGGAAATATTTTACTTTGTCTAATAAATCTATAATATATTTAAGTTTTACTTTTTGAATGATATTCTAATTTATTGAGATGCATATGCTGAATTCTCAGAGAAAATGAGTCTCAGGTATACAGTAATCTTCACTGACACATGAGGATTTATCTTTAATATTTATATTGGGCACAGCGGTATAGTACATTTAGGATGCTCACTTATAAATGTGGCTGGTGAGGGCAGTATTTTCTTTGGAGACTGGTAGCAGGTGTGCACGAGCTCCAGCAGTGGTGCTAAGATCAACACCGGCAGAATACTGATGACCTTCATCACCGCTACTGGCAGGAGAAAGCCGTTGAGTTTTAAGTTGGAATGCATAGTCTGCAGATAATAGCCCGATGGAATCTGTTAAACGAATTGCAATAGAGATATTACAAAAGCGAATTTCTGAAACAAAGGCGTGTATACATCTAGTTGATTTTGGTACACACTCACCTGGGTGATGCAAGCTCTATACAAAAGCTGAAGTCCAAAGAGAGGGAAAAGTTTGACTAGGATCTTGACATTTTCCACACTGGTCTCACTGTAACGACCACCATTGTTTTCCTTGGCACGGTCTAGCCAGTTGGCAACATCTCCGCTCAAATGGCGGTAATGGAGACAGCACATTTTCAGAGAATTCAGGAACACCCCGAGAGTAGTTAGCAAGGAACTGCCTGTTATTCCACAGAACATTACAAATTGTTAAGGAACAAAAATGAAAACATGATCAATTGCTCTGGGAAATTATTGCACAAGCAACACCGGATTAAAAATTAAATAAGGGTCAAGAAGATTAAAAAAAAAAAAAAGAAAGAAATTAATACTTTTTTTTAGCAAGGACACATTAAATTAATCAAAAGTCACAGTAAAGACAATGTTACAAAAGATTTCTATTTCAAATAAATGATGTTCTTTTGGACTTTCAATTCATCAAAGAATCCTGAACAAAAAAAAATTATCAAACACTAAAAAATAATGTGTTGGCTCAACAAAAAAAATTAACGCAAAAGTTTGCATCAATTTTTTCAAAGTTCTGACAACTTTGAGTGAATTTACATTCCACCAACAAGCTACATTGAGTTAGAAGAACTTAATAATTTGTTGCATAAACACAAATTTTTAAGTTGATTACTCAAAAAAATTAAGTTGCTCCAACTACCAGAGTTGTAGCCCTGGAACCAATTAATCTTATCTATTTCAGTTCAAATTCACAGCTATCATAACACATGCTAACATATTTAACATGTATATTTAATCAACAAGTAAGATATTACTTGTCACTGGCATTAGAGCAGTCATTGCTTATAGAGTCAATGTAGTGTTTACCTTCATTTATCTCTTCAGCACAATGGTAAAACTTCAACATTACAGAAACTCTTTTAAATGTCAAACATAACAGCATTAAACACTAACAGGTCTTTCCCTTCATTAAAAAACACATAAAATAACATCTAATTTCAACATTTATTCTCCTTATCCAGTTCTATGCAAAGCATGATGGGAACTAGAAATCCACTGCCTAAACTTAATTAAAAAATAAATAAATAACGCAGAAAGTTGTTTAAATTACAAACAATATAAAGTTGATGTAATGATCAACATTATTATGTTAACAGAACTCAACAAAATAATGTTTGCAACTTAAAATGTTTAATTAAAACAATAAATTAGAACATTGCAACATTTATTTAAGTTGTGGTAACAGGCCCCCTACTTTTTAGTTTCCACAAAAATATAAAGCACAAGTTACATTTTAAAATATATTCAAATAGAAAATAGTTATTTAAAATTGTAATATTTTACAATATTACTGTTTTACTGTATTACTGTTTTACTGCATACCTTTTTTTGGACGGAAGGTGAGCTTGTTGCGCACCATGTGTATGGCGATGAGGGCGAGGAGAACAGAGGTGAAAGGGATGAGAAAACACAGGTTTTTGGCAACTGACTGCTGAATGTAGGCAATCCCCAAAAACACAACTGTTGAATTCAGGTTGACCAGCCAGTAAAACCTATGGATTGTAGATAGATGCAGCATTTGAATCTATTGTACAATGAGTATTAAAGGTGCACTCAGTAATTTCTTCCTCAATTAAAAGCTTTTTTCACATAAAGAAATATAATACTTTTTAAAAAGTTTTAAAATTATTATTAAATTCTTCAATAATAACAGTAGCCAAATAAGAGTTTTTATTTATTTTACATAGAGGGGGTCAACTAATGGAGGCTGCCATTTTGAGATCACACGACTGGCTGAATGCTATACTCACTTTATTTCAGTAAACCTTTTTTTTTAGAGACTTTGCTTATGAAATAAATGAATCATGTTGAATGTATTGAACACATTTCTACAATTAAGTCATTATTAACTGTAAACCTTTGCTTTTTACATCCACACATATACAAGATGACTGCCTTATCTACCAGCGCAACAAAGAGAAATT
Source organism: Ancherythroculter nigrocauda (assembly GCA_036281575.1). Taxonomy (NCBI): domain Eukaryota; kingdom Metazoa; phylum Chordata; class Actinopteri; order Cypriniformes; family Xenocyprididae; genus Ancherythroculter; species Ancherythroculter nigrocauda. The sequence goes on along the minus strand of VTFQ01000015.1, from coordinate 16,490,934 downwards.
AGTGAGAGCACCTTAAAACTCATGCTGTATTGACATGAACTGCAAATTCTGTGTCCAGATTATATAATAAGGGAAATTTAGTATCTTACCAGTTGAAGAAGGACAAAAGCTGGTGTCGATCACAACCTTGAAGGTAATAGGCTGCCATTGGGCAGAGGATGGCACGGATGCCACCAATGCCAAGGGCCACAGCGACCAGCCCCGTGTAGAATAGTATGTGTTGCTCATGAGGCTCAAGTTGATGCACAATATTATGTGTGTTTATATAGAAATCCTCAAAAGGGAATGCGACGACAGGAAGCAAGGCGGTTCCTATAAAAATGGACCAACAAAACACTCTTTGGAAAAAAGGTTCAGTGGGGTTCTATCTAAAACTGTAGAGTTCTCAACTATGCCAAAAAGGTTCTATAAGGGGAAATGTCTTGCATAATACTTTCAGGTTTAATGCTTTATTTAAATTTTTTCTTATGATAAAGTATGTTTACAAGCTGTTTAATTCATAAAATTTGTTAAAATGTAATTAAAACGAATTCCCTTCATTGTGAAACCCTTAATGAGGTGCCTGACGGAACCATTTAAGGTTCTATATTGTACCTTTTTTTCTAAGAATGCAAAAAGTCAGTTAGCCACTTTTCATGGACAGTTGATGACAACTTTACATCCCTTGCTAGACCAGGACCAAACTAGCCTAAACCAGTCTGGACCAGTATGGTAGCAATACAAAGACAGAATACTTAGCTCTCTATGCTGTTCTAGTGAAACTCCAAATAATTTTGTGACAGACTGTTACATTATTCTAAATCATGAACAAAACAAGTGGCTTATTGAGTACAAGACGAGTTAGATGCTAAAGATACATGATATGTATAGAAATACCATAGGTTTCACTGCAAAGGCAACCACTAACCGAGGAAATGAAGGAGTGCACAAAAGCAGAGAACTGTTGTCCTTCCCAAACACGTCTCAGCAAACCATCCCACAAGAACAGGTGTAAGTATGCTGGCTCCCACAAAGCATGTGTTGACCATGGCTGCTTGGTAACTGCTGTATCCCAGCTTGATGGTGCAGAAAAGGATCATATTGCAAACAATCCCAAAAAAGGTGAACCTCTCGAAAAGCTCAACGAAAAGTACACAAACAATCACTTGCAGCTTCTTGCGTGCCTTGCGTGGCTTGCTTACCGTCCCACTGGGATATTGAGACGTGCAGATCCCATGAGGGAGGTGGCCATCGTGTCTATCAAAGGCATCTACGGGTGGCATGCTGCTTCTAGAGCTCTTCCTGTGGAAGTGATGTTAAGACAATGCTGGTGCCCCGTCACCATTACTAGAGAGCAAGACAGGCAATTCCTCACAAACTTGTGAAATCTTGTGAATGCCTAACAACAGAGCCTTAGCAGGAACCCTGCCAAAGGCTCACGTTGTGTCTCCTGACTGAGGTTTCTGGGTAATGTTTCTGGGTAATGCTTCTCCTCACTAATGTATTGAACTTCTCAGTCGCTTACTTTGTGCTTGGTTGGTCTCCGGTCGAATCTCATTAAGATGGCTGACGTGGTGGCAGTGTGCAGGAGTGCTGATGATGAAAGTGATTTCAGAGATGTGAGACATACTTTTGTAATGAGCATCTTCAGAGAATCAGGGAAGAACATGCTATGGTTTCTATGTAGAGAAAAACAAGTTTAACTGGTTTAAGTTTTGAATACATTGAAATGACTATCATATATATATATATATATATATATATATATATTATCTTGCAGTTTTACAAGGATTTGAAGAGTTATTTTATCAGGCAAGGCTCAGGTTTTAGGATTCTCAGGTGTTTGTTGCATGTAGTGTAAGGCCGGCTGCCCCTGGGAGCTCTGTGGAGCCGGGCCTTTATTTTTTATGCTTGTTTATTTATTTAAATGGTGTGAAGTTGAAGAACCTAATGATATGTCTCTCAAATTCATTTCACAAGCATGTATCAACGTGGTGCTAGCAAATTAAAGATAATTAAACTTTTAAGGACACAAGGTGCCGCTAGTATATAACACCCCACTGTGAAAGGTGGTCTGGAGGCAGTGCCAAGTTAGTCACATGTGAAATACGAAATCCCAGTCCCATCTTGCTATCTTTCTGTTGAAATAAGATAGGGAATATATTGTTGTTGTTTTATATTAGATTGATAATTTTCTCAATTTTGTTGTTGAATTGGTTCATTTGAATCAAAAGAGAAAATATTTATTTATTTATTTTCTCCTGTTTGATGTTGAATTAGTTCATTTGAATCTAAAGAGAAAATAATATCCATCCATCCATCCATCCATCCATCCAGTTGGATGTTCAATTGGTCAATTTGAATCAAAAAAGAAAATATTTATTTATTTAATAAATTCATTAATTCATTCATTTATTCCAGTTTGATGTTAAATTGGTATTTTGAATCAAACGAGAAAATATTTATTTATTTATTTTCTCCAGTTTGATGTTGAATTTGTTAATGTTAAGCAAACAAAAGAAAATTATTTATTTATTTATTACAATTTAATGTTGAATTGGTCAATTTGAATCAAAAGAGAAAATATTCCTCCTTCCTTTCCTCTTCTTTCCTTTCCTTTCCTTTCCTTTCTTCCTTCCTTCCTTCCTCTTCTCTTCTTTCCTTTCATTTCCCTTCCTTCCTTGATCCTCCCTTCCTTCCTTCCTTCCTTTCTCTTCTCTTCTCTTCTCTTCTCTTCTTTAATTTCCCTTCCTTACTTGATCCTTCCTCCCTTCCTTCCTTCCTTCCTTCCTTCCTTCCTTCCTTCCTTCCTTCCTTCCTTCCTTTCCTTTCCTTACTTCCTTGATCTTTCCTTCCTTCCTTCCTAACTTTCCTTTCCTTCCTTCTTAACTTTCCTTTCCTTCCTTCCTAACTTTCCTTCCTTTCCTTTCCTTTCCTTTCCTTTCCTTTCCTTTCCTTTCCTTCCTTCCTTCCTTCCTTCCTTCCTTCCTTCCTTCCTTCCTTCCTTCCTTCCTTCCTACCTTCCTTCCTTCCTTCCTTATTTACTTATGTTGAATTGGTTAATTTTAATGAAAAGAAATGAATAATGAATTGTTAAATTGAATAAAAAATGAAACAAATAAATAAAATATATAATACATGTTATTTATTCCAGTTTGATATTAAATGTGATCATTCGAATAATTGAAAATATTAAATATATAATAATAATAATAATTATTATTATTTATTTATTATTTTCATTAGTTTGATGTTGAATTGTTTATTTGAATAAAATTGTGAATATAAAATACAATAAAATATACTTTTATCTTTATGTTCTTTTATTTAATTGGTTAATGTGAATTCATTTGAATCATCTTAATTTCATTTTTTTTTTTTTTTTTTTTTTTTTTTTTTAAATGCAATTGTCAATGTACGTTGTCAATTTCTTTGGAAAGTCTCTTTGAATCTGTGGTCTTTGGCCCGTGGCCATATAGCATCACATACTCTCTGTTCTGGATGGCTACGGTGTGCTGGGCTTGAATATTTCTGCCTGAGCTCACCAATTATATGAGTGGAGAAAAGACCACACTGGTGGCGCTGACTGGGTGTGAATGAGACTCAGAGCTAGCAGAGCTATGCTGAAAAGAGAAAGGAAACTGGTAAGCAGAGAGAATACAGACTCTGTGTGGCGCATCGGTGAATGAGGCCACAGTTTGGTTGCCATGGATCCAACCCTCAGTTTTGTGATTGACCGTATACATATAAACAACAACAAAATAAAAACTTTACTTCTTTCTGTTCACATATATTTTTATTATTTATATGACATGAATTGGAGCGCATTTTGTTTGTTTGAACATGCGCAACCAAATTATGGTCATAAAAATGCACAGTATACATCATGGAGGCATTTTTGTTGTTTTTATTTATTCATGTAAATAAAGCCTTCAGTGCATCTGAGCTGTATTTTGTAATACGGGAATTATTCCTCTAGAGGGCACTATTTAAGTTGGCAAGACAATGCAAACAGATTACTGTGAGCTTGTGTAGGATTTAAAAACAATTAGAGACTCTTTGATTTGTACATTTCATAGCTATAATGGATTGGGACTAGTACAATCTTTAATGTTTGGTTAAATGTATGTCTAGGAGAAAGAAAAGCTTTATTTAAATGCATTTTTCTTGGTATATATTTAGAAAAGCTGTATGCAGAGCTAAGTGGTCTATGTAATTGAGAGAAAGTTTCCCAGGTTTTTTTTTTTTTTTGAGGGGGGGGGGGGGTTTGGTTGTTTAAATGAAGTTTGGCCAATCTGGATCATGAAAGGATTCACAACAATTATTCAGAGTGAATTATACTGACAATCTTGCTTTGCAAAACACTCCAGTTTCAAACACTAAGACGTTGCTTGTTTTAGTCTGACTTGTGGGTTACAGGTCAAACATTTTGAATCACTTCAGTCACTCAACACAGCTTTAAAAGACATAGAAGACGTAAATTCCCTGCATTCGCTTTCACACACTCTCTCTCAAGAGCTTTTCTGCTTGTAAATACGACTTAAACTAAAGAGTGGCTTTCCAATGCATCCTTGAAACTGCATGCATTTTTTCGCCTTTATTTCTACACATAAGGAAACAGATCACTTCTCTATGGTGGAATAGCAGTAAAAGGATGGAGGGCTCTAATTAGCAAGGTGGCTTTTGATTCGTGCCACAGAATGGCTGGTGCAAATGCACAGGGCAAGAAGATTAGGCAGTTTGCTAGGTGACGTACGCCCAGACATTTTTTTCACCTACTGGAAGCCCGGTCATTGAGACCGGAGCATTGGGGTGTTAAGCTGCTGGGGTGCCAAAGGGACTGTTGTATAGGGTGACAATAGGGCTCCCTGGGCCCAGACAGAGGATGTGATAGGGGAGCTAATGCATCCTCTTGGAGAAGGCCCTGGGTGCAAGAGAAGAACTGAGGCAAGCCAATTCTTGTCTATTTAATGTGCAGCACTCAACCAGCACTTAGTGAATACTGGGATTTATTTATATGTATACATTCTTCCTGTTACCGTTTATAGCATTTGCATTGTTTCGGTAATGTAAACTGAATAAAGTAGCCTACTACTCTCTGACACAGCATTCTTCATTACTTATTCATATGGCGCAGCAACACCGCTACTGAATTCACAATTCACTATATAGGGAATAGTGAGTAAATAAACAAGTGAGTGATTTTGGACACAGCTAAATATTGCGACAAATGTAGTTCGCTTCTCGAGCAAATGATTTTACCAGCCGGAGCAAACTTTCTGGAACTTAGCTTTGGCCTGATTTCGTGATGTATATCTGATTGAAATGGCTTCTTGAACAATAAAAATGTAGGGTGGGACTTGATTTTGCCCATCGGGAATTCATTGAATGGTTGTGGCTTGCTATTGGTTGATCTTGTGTGAGTGACAGGTTGTCCCGCCCTTGCACCAGTAAACACTTCTTTAGAGAAGAGATGTCACTGCAAGAGAGAGAGTAAGTTATTTTAATTAAAGATTATGAGGGCACATAAAAAAACAAGGTTGTGCTTGGATTACGGTGCCCCTGAAGGGACATGGTGAAGGAAAAAAATATGAGATTGGAGGAAAAATTATTTTTGACGGCAAAATGCTTTTGCGTTCTCTCACAAATGTTTTGCAATTCCCTGAGAAACTTGGTGTTCACTCGCAAAATGTTTGTGTTCCCCCAAGAAACTTTGAGTTCCCTTGCAAAATTTTTTGCGTTCTCCAAGAAGCTTTGTGTTCACTCGCAAAATGTTTTGCGTTCCCTCAAGAAGCTTTGTGTTCACTCACAAAACTTTTTGTCTTCCCCAAAAAACTGTGCGTTTGCTTGCAAAATGTTTTGCGTTCCCACAAGAAACTTTGTTCACTCGCAAAATGTTTTACGTTCCCCCAAGAAACTTTGAGTTTGCTCGCAAAATGTTTTGCGTTCCCCAAGAAACTTTGAGTTCGCTTGCAAAATATTTTGCGTTCTCCAAGAAGCTTTGTGTTCACTCGCAAAACTTTTTGTCTTCCCCAAAAAACTGTGCGTTTGCTTGCAAAATGTTTTGCGTTCCCACAAGAAACTTTGTTCACTCGCAAAATGTTTTACGTTCCCCCAAGAAACTTTGAGTTTGCTTGCAAAACATTTTGCGTTCCCCAAGAAACTTTGCTTCGCTCGCAAAATGTTTTGCGTTCCCCCAAGAAACTGTGCGTTTGCTTGCAAAATGTTTTGCGTTCCCACAAGAAACTTTGTTCACTCACAAAATGTTTTGCGTTCCCCCAAGAAGCTTTGTTCACTCACAAAATGTTTTGCGTTCCCTCAAGAAGCTTTGTGTTCGCTCACAATATGTTTTGCGTTCCCTCAAGAAGCTTTGTGTTCGCTCACAAAATGTTTTGCCTTCCCCAAAAAACTGTGCGTTTGCTTGCAAAATGTTTTGCGTTCCCACAAGAAACTTTGTGTTCGCTCACAAAATGTTTTGCATCCCCCCAAGTTACTTTGTGTTCGCTCGCTAGCAAAATGCTTTGCGTTCCCCCAAGAAACTTTGTGTTCGCTCACAAAGAACACAAAAGTTTTAAATCAAAGAATGCAAAGTTTCTCGAGGGTATGCAAAGTTTGAAGAATGAACGCAAAGTTTTGTGAGGGAGCGTAAAGTTTCTCGGCGGAGTGCAAAACATTTGCAAGAGAACGCAAAGTCATTCACATATAATTTTTCCTTTCATCTCATATTTTTGTCATCACCATGTCCCTTTAGGGGCTCCGTAATGGATAAATCGTTTTTAATAAATACTACAATATTCCATAAAAAAGCAACAATTGTCCATTTTGATTTAATGGGACTGGTTGCAGGACCTTGAGCATAATGAGTGAATTCCCAAGTGAATGATTCTCAAGAGCCGTTTTTTTGTAGTAAATCAAAAACATACAGCACAACGAGTCCAATTCTAGAACAAATGACTCGCTCACATGTGCCGGGGGTTTTCTGTGAATCAAACAACCAGCTGTGAAGTTACTAACTGTTTGTTCATATGAGAATGTGATACTCTACATCTTGTCAGTTATTAATGATTGAAATATTTTACTTGCTTTACTTGCATTTGTTTCAGACCAGGGGTCTCACTAACCATAAAACTTCACCCATCCCTAAACGAGGGAGTATGAGTTAGTTAGTGCATATGCTAGGGCTGATTGTGAAGAGGAATGCCATTGAATTTGAACCTTTTTTTCACGCGCAAGCCTCTTTTGTGTGTTAGCTGAAGAAATCCATTGTGCAGCTGGACACCCTGAGAAAGAGGGAGCTCCAAGCCGTTGTCTGCAGATGCTTCTGCTCGGCCTCGGGGAGCTGAATGGGGTGAATAGCGTCGGAAACAGCCATACCCAGGCAAAACAATACCTCTGGGCAGCTTTGAAGATTAAGAAATTAGGGATGGGGAGGCTGGGGCATAATTACAAATGCTGTTTCATTGTATTGGATATGCATATGTTTGTGTGTGAGTACTTTTGAGGTCTTTTGTTAGGAACACTCTATTTCGCATAGTTTTGTGTGGTTTTCCCAATTTTCGTACAGTATGTAAATGTATTAACTATTCCAAAGCACTTCAGCGGGGATTGTTGAAATGCTCCAAATGTGCAACTCTTCTGATTCGCTGGTTTCTTTCCTCCAGTGGGAAATGAAAAGGAACGCAACAACTGGCCTTTACCTCACCGTTCTCCTGTTGCTAGGAAACCCTCGAGCACCGCTTGAGTTCCTTTTCTTTTTAAGGTCTACTCCACTCGCCACATTTTCCTTTAATTGAAGACAGCTTACATATGAGAGGAAAACAATTAGCGCTTTGAATACTTTGTTTGCTGTTTGTCAGGGTCGTACTGCTCACCGCCTCGTCAGCCTGGTGGCTCTGTTGTGATATAAGAACAGAGTCAACATCTCATTTGAGCCGCTAAGTGCATTTAACTGAAGGACTTAAACGCTCACATCTGTAAGAGCTGTAGATGTAAACTTTCTCATTGCTGAACAACGGGCTTGTTTTCTCATTCAAATGGCTTTGCAGGCTTTTAATGGATGTTTAGTGCTTTCTTCTGTAAAGTTAGCTGCCACGTAACAAAGATTGGCCACTCAATGACCGAACTGATAGATTTTTTTGCTGCACTATTTTATTATGAATAAGGGTTCTTCACTGGTTCTTGATAGCAATTTTTATACTATATTTTACTATATTGTTATACAGTGGGTACGGAAAGTATTCAGACCCCCTTAAATTTTTCACTCTTTGTTATATTGCAGCCATTTGCTAAAATCATTTAAGTTCATTTTTTTTCCTCATTAATGTACACACAGCACCCCATATTGACAGAAAAACACAGAATTGTTGACATTTTTGCAGATTTATTAAAAAAGAAAAACTGAAATATCACATGGTCCTAAGTATTCAGACCCTTTGCTCAGTATTTAGTAGAAGCACCCTTTTGATCTAATACAGCCATGAGTCTTTTTGGGAAAGATGCAACAAGTTTTTCACACCTGGATTTGGGGATCCTCTGCCATTCCTCCTTGCAGATCCTCTCCAGTTCTGTCAGGTTGGATGGTAAACATTGGTGGACAGCCATTTTTAGGTCTCTCCAGAGATGCTCAATTGGGTTTAAGTCAGGGCTCTGGCTGGGCCATTCAAGAACAGTCACGGAGTTGTTGTGAAGCCACTCCTTCGTTATTTTAACTGTGTGCTTAGGGTCATTGTCTTGTTGGAAGGTAAACCTTCGGCCCAGTCTGAGGTCCTGAGCACTCTGGAGGTTTTCGTCCAGGATATCCCTGTACTTGGCCGCATTCATCTTTCCCTCGATTGCAACCAGTCATCCTGTCCCTGCAGCTGAAAAACACCCCGACAGCATGATGCTGCCACCACCATGCTTCACTGTTGGGACTGTATTGGACAGGTGATGAGCAGTGCCTGGTTTTCTCCACACATACCGCTTAGAATTAAGGCCAAAAAGTTCTATCTTGGTCTCATCAGACCAGAGAATCTTATTTCTCACCATCTTGGAGTCCTTCAGGTGTTTTTTAGCAAACTCCATGCGGGCTTTCATGTGTCTTGCACTGAGGAGAGGCTTCCGTTGGGCCACTCTGCCATAAAGCCCCAACTGGTGGAGGGCTGCAGTGATGGTTGACTTTCTTCAACTTTCTCCCATCTCCCGACTGCATCTCTGGAGCTCAGCCACAGTGATCTTTGGGTTCTTCTTTACCTCTCTCACCAAGGCTCTTCTCCCCCGATAGCTCAGTTTGGCCGGACGGCCAGCTCTAGGAAGGGTTCTGGTTGTCCCAAACGTCTTCCATTTAAGGATTATGGAGGCCACTGTGCTCTTAGGAACCTTAAGTGCAGCAGAATTTTTTTTGTAACCTTGGCCAGATCTGTGCCGCAATTCTGTCTCCGAGCTCTTCAGGCAGTTCCTTTGACCTCATGATTCTCATTTGCTCTGACATGCACTGTGAGCTGTAAGGTCTTATATAGACAGGTGTGGTGTAGGACAGGCTTTCCTAATCAAGTCCAATCAGTATAATCAAACACAGCTGGACTCTAATGAAGGTGTAGAACCATCTCAAGGATGATAAGAAGAAATGGACAGCACCTGAGTTAAATATATGAGTGTCATAGCAAAGGGTCTGAATACTTAGGACCATGTGATATTTCAGTTTTTCTTTTTTAATAAATCTGCAAAAATGTCAACAATTCTGTGTTTTTCTGTCAATATGGGGTGCTGTGTGTACATTAATGAGGAAAAAAATGAACTTAAATGATTTTAGCAAATGGCTGCAATATAACAAAGAGTGAAAAATTTAAGGGGTCTGAATACTTTCCGTACCCACTGTATATATTATGATACCTGTCATAAGGTCCTCGAAGAAGACGAGGAAAAGCTTTGAGAATAAATTAACAAAGTAACTTTATTAAATAAAACATGAGAATCAAAGTAACAGTGTGTACAAAACACAAACAACACCAGACATTGAGTGGAGAGTTCTTAAATACGCAGACAAAACTCAATACAAAATAGGTGCACTCTAATTAGTAACATAATGTGTAAGACAAGCAAACTTAATGTCCATAATGAAAATGAAAGTGAAACAAACGACTCCTGGCCCTGTAAATGAAAAATGTTCAAGTTAAAGTTCAGGAGACTGGAGGAGCAGAGGACTCCCAAAGCGGAGCAGAAGACCACCACAGCAGTGGGAGGAGTGGGAGGAGCCAGGCTGGAGTTAGCGGTCCGATAGCCAAAGATGGAGCCCAAAGAACTGGAGGCCCCAGGCGCAGTCGAGGACATGGTGAGACCAGACGACAATGTAGGTCCTGGAGGCCAGGGCAGAGCCGTCGTGACGAGCATCCAAGGTGGAGCCAGGGTGCCAGTGGACTGAGGTGGAACTGGTGCCACCAAGGCAGAGCCAAGCAGAGCCAAAGGGGTGGAGGGGCGAAGCGCAGCTGATGGCCTGGATGTCTGTGATGTAGGCAGAGTGACATCTGACCAAGGTGGAGCCGGAGGGTTGAGGGAGCCCGGTGGAGCCATGAGGACGACGGTCCCAGGTAGAGTCGAGTGGGCAAGGGGCCAAGGTGGACCCGACTGGTTGACTGGCCAAGGTGAAGTTACGGGATTGGAAGCCCGAGGTGAAGACAGGGGATCCACTCTCCAAGGCAGAGCAGGTGATTGGAGGATCTGCGGATCCAAATCGATGGGTTGAATCAGTAGACGAGGGAACGAGGGACTGTAGGGAGTCAGTGGAGTTTGGCACGAAGGACCGGCTGGCTTGTGTAGAGGAGGTGGGAGAGGGTGGCTCCATGGGAGTTTCATCAATAGACAAAGACTTTGTGCTGGGTGATGAAACAGTCCTGGTGCTGAGTGATGAAACAGGCTTGGTGACGATTAACGAAACTGGACAGAACCAGCAACAATGAAGATTTGAAGCTGGGGGGAGAAACAGACTTGGGACTGCTTGGGATCAGTGGTGGAAGATCGTCCTCTTTTAGCTCTTTTAAATATTTTCTTTGTGGTCTGTTGTACTGTCACGATAAGTGTACACGAAGAAGTATGTAAGCATGATGTTCGATTCTTGAATGAATCATTCTTTTGAGCCGGTTCTCAGGAAGTAACTGGTTAAGCTGGTTCACTAATCCAACTGAATCGAACTTCAGTTCCTGGTTGATGACGCAAGACGCGCAGCCGAAGTAGCACGCCTGACCCAAAAAGACCCAAAAAGAACCAAATAAGCGTGTTTAAACAACTGTCGAAGTTTGCAGAGGATTGCAGAGGGGCACCAAAAATGATGTACCCCTTGATGGAAATAACATCACAACATTTACAGTGCATCTTGAAAGTATTCACAGCGCTTCACTTTTTCCACATTTTGTTCCACATTTTGTTATGTTACAGCCTTATTCCAAAATGGATTAAATTCTTTATTTTCCTCAAAATTCTACAAACAATACCCCATAATGACAACATGAAAGAAGTTTGTTTGAAATCTTTGCAAATTTATTAAAAATAAAAAATGAAAAAATCTCATGTACAGAAGTATTCAAAGCCTTTGCTATGACACTCAAAATTGAGCTCAGGTGCATCCTGTTTCCCCTGATTATCCTTGAGATGTACAAATTGATTGGAGTCCACCTGTGTGAAATTCAGTTGATTGGACATGATTTGGAAAGGCACACACCTGTCTATATAAGGTCCCACATTTAACAGTGCATGTCAGAGCACAAACCAAGCCATGAAGTCCAAGGAATTGACTGTAGTCCTCCGAGACAGGATTGTATTGAGGCACACATCTGGGGAAGGGTACAGAAAAAATTCTGCAGCATTGAAGGTCCCAATGAGCACGGTGGCCTCCATCATCCATAAATGGAAGAAGTTTGGAACCACCAGGACTCTTCCTACGGCGGGACTCCACCAATCAGGCCTGTATGGTAGAGTGGCCAGACGGAAGCCACTCCTCAGCAAAAGGCACATGACAGCCCGCCTGGAGGACTCTCAGACCATGACAAACAAAATTCTTTGTTCTGATGAAACAAAGATTGAACTCTTTGGCCTGAATAGGAAGCACCATGTCTGGAGGAAACCAGGCACTGCTCATCACCCGGCCAATACCATCCCTACAGTGAAGCATGGTGGTGGCAGCAGGAACTGGGAGACAAGTCAGGATCGAGGGAAAGATGAATGCAGCAATGTACAGAGACATCCTTGATGAAAACCTGCTCCAGAGCACTCTGGACATCAAGACTGGGGTGAAGGTTCATCTTCCAACAGGACAACGACCTTGAGCACACAGCCAAGATAACAAAGGAGTGGCTATGGGACAACTCTGTGAATGTCCTTGAGTGGCCCAGCCAGAGCCAAACTTGAACCCGATTGAACATCTCTGAAGAGATCTGAAAATGGCTGTGCACCGACGCTCCCCATCTAACCTGATGGAGCTTGAGAGGTCCTGCAAAGAAGAATGGGAGAAACTTCCCAAAAATTGTTGTGCCAAGCATGTAGCATCATACTCAAAAAGACTTGAGGCTATGTTACGTACGCTAGAGCATACGTAGTATTGCACGATATGGGTATCTGTGTGTTTTCTGTTTTGTGTGTTTTTCAAGAGGTGCAAGAGGTGATCACTCTGTAAAGTCTACTCCAGCACATCCCAAAGACTTTCAATGAATTTAAGGTCCGAACTCAGAGGTGCCTATTCATGTGTGAAAATGATTCTTCATGCTCCCTCCCAACCATTCTTTCACAATTTGAGCCTGATGAAACTTGTTGATTAATTTTACATTTACATGTACTATAATTTTATATTTATATATATTGTTTTACATGAACATGTACTATAGTTACATAATATACTTATAATTATTATATATGTTAATAATAAAATAACTATAATATGTTATATTTTATATAACATTTACTGTATGACCAATTGTGTGACCTTATAAAGGTTCTCGTATGGCATAATCTGAGTTTAAAAAGTGTCAGACTGTAAAACCCTTTCTGCAACCTTAATTTTTTTTAATGTAGATGGATTAAATGTTTCAACAAATTTAGACATTATGTATTTGTATTACAGCACTGCATTTTAGAATAATATTACATTTATTTCTATTGTAATGTGTTCTGAACACCAGTAAAAGTAAAGCAGTAAAAATAAAGAACGAGAAGTAGAAACACCAAGTGAAAGCGAGTGAGCGAGTGACATAAAGAAAGCAGCGATAGAGAGAGAGACAGATAAAAGCGAGGTAGGCATGGAGTCAAAGTGTCTACGTCTCGCATCGCCTTTCTTTCGTCCCCATATTGCTGAGATCCGAAGTTTGTGTGTGAGTGTCAGAGTGTGTATGTGTCGTCTGTCCCCCATCGGGAGGCTGAGACTTGAGTCTGGGTTTGGCTGTGCCACTGAAGCTCAGATAAAAGGCACTCACTGCTCCCTCTCCTCTTTTCTCTCACAGGGCTCCAGGAACCTGATGTCATTTGGAAGTACTTTGATTTAAAGCCTCTGTTCGAGCCTGTGAAGGAGCGTTTTGTTCTGCTTCTGGTATGTAGAGAGCTCCACGGTGCAGTGGACACAACTCCGGACCTGGGGAAAATGAGTTTGGGAAATGGGGCTCACACTTGTACACACCGGACTTGTTTTATTCTGGTCCGCACAATGACAGTTAATCTTCATAAAGTGTGAATGGTAACCATGGGTCTGCAAACTGACAATGGCTCTCCGGGATTTCCAATGCTGATGCTGCATCAAAACTCTGAAAGCATTGGTACTGGATTAGCACCCAAGCAATTTCCAAATTATTGTGGGAGACGGCAATGGCGGTTTTAAGGAAAACGCGCGGTCTGTGGAGGCGGAAAGCTTAACGACTGCATCCAAAACATATCAGGCATTGTGGCCTTTGAAGAGTTTGGTACAACCCCCTATGCAGAGCTTCCTAATCAGCAACTTTCCCAGCATTCAACCTCACTTTGGCTCAGTGACAAAACACTGTTGCCCTTCATATCGAACTTGCCATTACGCAAGTTACTCCATTAACATTCGGACTGACTCTAGTTTTTGACAATGTAGGTGCCAGGAGAGTAAAAGAGGCAGGTCAGTTTAGTGTATCATTGGTTGATTTCGATTTCTGAGTGAAAACTTTTTTGCAAAGTAAATCCTACACCATTTTTTTTTCATTCAGTGTGGGTTTGGTGTGAGAAAAATGCTTTATAGATAAGTCCTATATGCTTTATAGAGAAGCTGTAGAGTTCTGAATATTATAAATATAGCTAATTTATTAATTTTAATTTATAAAATTCTAATAGATCCCAAAAAAAGATCTCAAACTTCTAATCAAACATATTGTGATGAACTCCACTATCCAGGGCTGCAATATGGCACAGTATTTTGTGTCATTTTATTGTTTCCTACAGTTTAAAAATCAAAGTTAAAGAAGTAATCCATTAAAATATGATGTTACTGTGTTACTGATGTAAAAATCTGTTAAATATGAAAACCTATTTCTGCCTCAGAGAAAAAAAAAAAAAAGTAGTTCAAGTTACATCTACATTCACAAACCACTGTTAATTTTAACAGATTACATACACGGCATCTCAGAAAGCGCACAAAGAGCACTCCCTTTATAATTACTAAAATGCTGTCACTCATCTTAGTTCATCGCGATCTCAAGCAGTTCTATTACAATAAATGAAGCTGACTGCACAATGAATAATAAAGTTACAAATGTGAGATATTTGCAATTGTGATAAGTCCCAAATTTGCGATATAAAGTCGTAAACGTGAGATATAAAGTTGCAAATATGAGATATAGTTGCATTTGTGATAAGTCCCAAATTTGCGATATAAAGTCATAAACGTGAGATATAAAGTTGCAAATATGAGATATAGTTGCATTTGTGATAAGTCCCAAATTTGCGATATAAAGTCGTAAACGTGAGATATAAAGTTGCAAATATGAGATATAGTTGCATTTGTGATAAGTCCCAAATTTGTGATATAAAGTCATAAACGTGAGATATAAAGTTGCAAATATGAGATATAGTTGCATTTGTGATAAGTCCTAAATTTGCGATATAAAGTCGTAAACGTGAGATATAAAGCCGCAAATGTGAGATAAAGTTGCAATTGTGATGAAGTCCCAAATTTGAGATATAAAGTTGCAAATGTGAGACATAAAGTTGAAAATATGAGATATATTTGCAATTGTGATAAATAAAGTCTGAAATTGGAGATATAAAGTCACAAATGTGAGATATAAAATTGCAAATGTGATGTATAAAGTTGCAATTAACTTTAAACAAGTCAACCAATCCCTGCCCCTACTTGTATACTTTTAAGTGAGAGTTCCTCTCCGGGCTACACTCTGAGTCCTTAATTGACCCATACGGTGACACAGGGCCATCGCCAGAACATATAGAATGGGATGGGGGATGGGGGATGGGGGGGGGCATTTTGTTTTCATAGGGGCGGGGCAGGGGGGCACACATTTTTATGATCCAAGAAACAGACTTTCACCAAAACAATAGCATCCGTTTTATTACTGAAATAGTCCAAGTTCTATATTAACACCAAAAAAAAACAAGATAGTCCATCCTACAAACTACACCAAACCCATTTGCATTATTCCTGAATACTTCGTAAACACGAGGCACAAAAGCTTTTTAATTCCTCCGACAACACAGTGATAAAAACAATACACACCAAATAGCAATAAAATATGTAAATCTGAAGAATATCGATATGTAACAAAGATTTTGAGTGTACACTCACCATTAAAATAGTTAAAGGCGGCGGGTCTCCGAATGATAGTCATTTATAAATATAGCCTAATTATGTTTCAAGTTCCGTTTTGTGTAATAATGCATTAAATATCAATTTTCTGATCATAGGCGGAGGGTGAACAAACTCCAGGAATATGCGCTTCCTGTTTAAAAACACATTTAAATAGATTTCCTTGAAATAGTTTCAGGTTACATCTACATTCACAAACCACTGTTAATTTTAACAGATTACACACACGGCATCTCAGAAAGCGCACAAAGAGCACTCCCTTTATAATTACCAAATAGCTGTCACTCATCTTAGTTCATCGCGATCTCAAGCAGTTCTATTACAATAAATGAAGCTGACTGCACAATTAATGTCTTATTTACGTAATTGTTTGTTATAACTGGAGGACATTTGCAAGCATGCAAAACTCAGAATCCAATCACTGCTCAAAACGCCAATGCTAACTTAAACACCTCTGATTGCGTTCAAGAACTCAACAGAAATGTTTGTGATTGGCTACATTGCTCAACACCGAAAAAACACATTGTAAACAAGATGTTTCGTTATGGAATACAAAAGGGGGAGGGGGGTTGTGGGGCACTGCCCCTAAATGCCCCCCTTGGCAACAGGCCTTTGGTGACATGATATAATTGATGTGACATGCAAATGAGCCATAAAAACCCAATCGCACATTCCGGTCTTTTTCTTGCACCGGCACCACCAAAGAAATTTAAGAAGTTTTTGATGAAAACATTCCAGGATTATTCTCCTTACAACTTCAATGGTCTCCAAACAGTTGAAGGTCAAAATTACAGTTTCAGTGCAGCTTCAAAGGGCTTTAAACGAAACCAGACAAGGAATAAGGGTCTTATCTAGGGAAACGATCGGTCATTTTTGAAAAAAATACAACTGTATATGCTTTATAAACACAAATGAGTGATGCCTTCCCTATTCAATTTACGGAACGAACGCGGCGCCAGTTCCGTTTTTTTTTTTTCGTAAGTAGAATAGGGAAGGCGTAGGACATACAGCGTAAGCTTTTTGAAGAAAATAAAAGTGCGGTTTTGGCGCAAGCACGTTTAAGGCGAACATTTGTTTGTACAAAAGCATATACATTTAAATTTTTTTTAGAAAATGACCGATCGTTTCGCTAGATAAAACCATTATTCCTCATCTGGTATCATTTAAAGCCCTTTGAAGCTGCACTGAAACTGTAATTTTGACTGGAGGCCATTGAAGTCCACCATAAGGAGAATAATCCTGGAATGTTTTCATCAAAAACCTTAATTTCTTTTCGACTGAAGAGAGAAAGACATGAACATCTTGGATGACATGGGGGTGAGTAAATTATCAGGAAAATTTTATTTGAAAGTGAACTAATCCTTGTCTGGCAATCGCCAGACCAAGCTCAATTTAAAATTGAACATTGGTCTGGGGAGTCTGTATGTATTGTTTACTGCACAAGAGGCGTGATCAACGAGCATTATTCACGCAATTGGATAGTGCTTCAACCAATCAGATCAACGATCCGGGTGACGTACTTTGCAGAGCGACGCGAAAACTCCAGACAGGTTTAGTTTGTATTAGTTTGTAGCATTGATCAGCGGTTTGCAGAAGCAGCAATGGCATCGAGCGATTTTTGCAGGTTGTGCAAAAAAACACATGAAAGTGAGTGGTATTTACACCCACTCGAGTAATTCATTTGCTAAACTAAAGAAGTCATTCAGCATCATCGAGAGGTTAAAAGGAATTGGATTGACGGTCGTGCTTGCCATCGCTTCTCTATCGTCATCGTGTTATACCCGCCAATAGCGAGCAAAGTGGATAAGCCAGTCTGTGATTGGTTCCCGCAAAAGTGTAACAGAAGCAGTAGAAATGAATGTACGGATTTCCAGACTGAGTTGCCGGGCGAAATCAAATCGGCGGCAGATCAGGCTGGGTTTACCCAGTCTAGACTAATCCTTCAAATAACATATTTCAAATCAGCAACAAAATCTGACATGAACCGTCCCATAAATAGCGTCAAATAGCGTTAAAAATGCTTATTTTTCAGGCTAGACGAACATGTGCAGTCCTAAGCACAAGTCTCAGGTTTCTATGGGAACCGGAGCCTGTAACGGCAGCTGCAGTGACGCAATGACTTTACCAATCAGCGATTGGCTCTTTTACTTAGAAGGCGGGACGTGTTCCGCCATATTGGCAGTTTGCCATTTCGCCCATGCCTAAATCCGCCACTGCAACCCAAATGTGAGATATAAAGTTGCAACTGTGAAATATTAGAGTAACATTTTAGAACATTTTTTTTTAGAAATAGTTGCAAATGTAAGGGATAAAAATGCAATAGTAAAGTCACATTCTGTAAAATATTTTATATTGTATTTTATATTAAAAATATTTTTAATTCCATGAATATAAGAGGCGTTATGCTCTATGCTGCATTGCACAGCAGTGAAAACTATATCTATGTCCCATTTTTTAATTAATAAAATATGTTAAATCTAAAAGAACATGCTAGCCTAACTACGTCAGACTTCCTACTTCCACTCAATTTCATTTCGCTTCTGTACTCAGTCTGATACAGCGTCAGAGCTTTCTGTTTGCCACCGGTCTGGAAACAGCCGGGCCAATCAACGAACAGAGGGCGGGCTGAGAGCCGTGACGTAATGCTAAGTGCCGAGTTTTACATTGTAGGTTAGAGAAATCGAAAACCGAAACGACCGCGGAAATGGGAAACGAGACACGGGATGCAATTCGCTCTGTTATGGAGAACATTCAACTCTTTTTCAAACTGAAGCCAGAACAAGAAGAGTGTTTGATAAACATTTGTTTTATCATGTGTTTACAACAGGTTTACAGTGGAAGTTCAATCATAGATTTGAGTTCGATGCATGATGTCTGTGCTTCGATGCGGCTGTACAGGCGCATAACATACGTCATAACTAAACGTATCTGATTGGCTTACGGGTAACCAATGATTTTAAACTTCAGACAAGCGCCCCCTAGCGAGAGAGAAAACACTTCTCTATTATGCCATTCCAGACTCTGTCTACGAAGCAAAGTGAAGTAGCAGAGTCTGGTATTACCAGGCTAAGAACATGCATAGTTGCCCTAAATAATGATAATCAATAATGATGAGCCAGAAAGGGAAGCAGTCATTACAGTCAGGTATTTATGCTCCCTGTGTATGCGGTGGACTGTGTAGAACTTCACAAAGATCAACAAAGGCGATAATTCACCGCTTTGAGCGAATTGTTATCTTTCAGGGATGTTTGCAATGTTACTGCTAAGGAGCACTAAACTCTCCGGAATGTGGAATCCTGTTTTCTTGGAAAAATTAAGGCATGTTTAGACATATTCATATATGCCCAACAGCATTTTACTGGACACATTGTACTGCATTCACATACAAGAAAGTAAACAGAACACTAGCACTTGTGTAATCAAAATTTTAAATTCTGTTCTGTATAATTTGAACGATGGCTTATATGTAGGCTATTATTTATAAAGAAAACAGAATTTATTAACAGTGTCTTAGCTACATTTTTATTATTATTATTATTTATATTTTTACATTTGTCTTTTCTGGTAGCTTAAATGCATCAAACATCGAAATCATTTTAAGAGTACTCTCATATTAAAAGGTCATTTAAGGACATAATTTATTTATTTACTGGATGAAATTTTAGGTTTTATAACAAGTATTATACACACATATATACACACACAAACAAAACAATGGCTGCTCCATGGATGTAAACTCAGTTTTATAGCGGGCCCCCTTGAAACATGCAGTTTTACAACTGAAGAACAGACTCTGCATAAATTAAAGATAATCCTTGGTAAGTTATGTTAATGTATTCACATGGTCTCTGCATGCGTAACATGGGTTGTATATTACTAGTTTTGGACCCTATTTTTTGTATTGAGTTGAACCGTAAACCGTATGTGCCCCTTTAAATGAATGTAAGTCTCCAAAAGACACACAATATTGAAAATAAAAGCACTTTCAGTTTCATGCAGGCATTGAAGATGCATCTGAAAGTTACATTATCTGATAGCTATTTTTGCAGTGCCAGTCGTGGTTTGTTTAATCAGTGTCTGTTTAAACCATCTGAGCTCATTGTGTCTAATGAGTTGTGCTTCTTATTAAATTGAGCCAAGTTTCTTCAGCAGCCTTCAGAGATAACCTACTTCTGAAGAGTGTTTGGCCTACTGTTGAACATGCTGAAAATAGTGTATTTATACCTTCAATGTGATTAAAAAATAGTTTACAAATAATCATGTTCATGTCTGTATGCAGGAATGAACATGTATGCATAAAACTGAGCCATCTGTGCTTTGGTGCATGATGATAAATAGGAATGTTGATGAGTAATAATAAACATAGCAAGCAGAAAATAAGTATCAGTCTAGTTACAAACATTATGTACTTTACACTCACCCTATTGCCTAGTTCCACTCAACATGACTCATGAATCAAATCTTGTTCATACAAATGAACGAAGGAACATGCTGATCCCTAAGGAGTACATATCTCATTCAAGCAGTTACACCTTTAACAGAACCTCTTTCTTAAAAACAAATATGTACCAGACCTTTTGAAATCAGATAATCACACTTCCCATAATCTCCTTACATGGTATAATGCAGTGCAGGGGTATTTCTTTGAGGGCTGTTTTCAAACCAGGACAAGAATGTGTGCATCCCAGGGGGTGCATGTGCATAAAAGGGTGCAAATATGCATATAACATCTTGTTTTCAGGGTCACTGATGATGCATTAGCTACTGTTTTACTTAACCACACTTATTCCTCCAAGTTAAGAGGTCACTGATATTGGCAACCCCTTGGTCTTTAGTGGTTGTTGCTTTATGCATTTATAAATTCACACTAAATATTTATTTTCTATTATTGTATTAATTAAAGGATTAGTTCACTTTAAAATGAAAATTACTCACCCTCAAGCCATCCTAGGTGTATATGACTTTCTTCCTTCTGATGAACACAATCTGAGATATATTAATAAATATCCTAATGCAATTAAGCTTTATAATGGCAGTGAACGGGATCAACGAGTATGAGCTGAAGAAAGTGCATCCATCCATCATAAACATACTCCACACGGCTAATTTTCCCCACACGGGGTAATTTTCATTTTAAAGTGAACTAATCTTTAATGCTTGAAGTCTAGTTATTTCCTAAATCCTCATTAAAACAAGTGAAACTGAAAGAAACACATACTAAACACACTTCACATACTAGATCTATAAAATCTATAAAATATAGGTATTCAAAATTAATTATAATGCACTTATAATGTCTCAGTATCTTATAATGTCTTATAAATATTGAAATACCTCATTAACAATTTTATATTTCTGCGAGAAATACAAGCAAAATTATAATACCTTATAATGCTTATAACTTAAACAAATGGCGTCCAGTGCTCAAATTTGATATAAGGTAAATTTTTGTATATTTTTGATAAGTCTGCTTATATATATATACTATAAAAATATATGATAAAAGTGTTCATATTAATGACTGTGACTTGTATACCATAATTTATCACTGACTATATTTACAACAGCCAGCGCCACAGAACCCACCTGATATCAAACCTGCAGATACAGACCTGCCCATAGATTGTAACATCCCAACCAGAGAGGAAATAAAGAAGGCCATTATGCAACTTAGGAATGGTAAAGCAGCAGGGCCGGACAACATCCCAGCAGAAGCCCTGAAGTCAGACATCAGTACATCAGTTGAGATGCTTTACCCACTCTTCAAAAATATCTGGGAGGAAGAACAAGTGCCAGCAGAATGGAAAGAGGGGTACCTTATCAAGATTCCTAAGAAAGGAGACCTTAGTAAATGCACAAACTACAGAGGCATCACACTGCTGTCAGTACCAGGTAAAGTCTTCAACCGAGTTTTGCTAAACAGAATGAAAGACCAAGTCGACGCCCAACTCCGAGACCAGCAGGCTGGCTTTCGCAAAGATCGTTCATGTGTGGACCAGATCGCAACGCTGCGTATAATTGTTGAACAATCACTAGAATGGAACTCTCCCCTGTATATTAACTTTATTGACTATGAGAAGGCATTCGACAGTGTGGATAGGAAAACCCTCTGGAAGCTTCTCCGTCACTACGGGGTGCCCACCAAGATCGTCAGCATCATCAAGAACTCGTATGAAGGACTGAGCTGCAAAGTCATCCATGGAGGACAATCAACAGAAGCCTTCCAAGTGAGAACCGGCGTAAGACAAGGCTGTTTACTCTCACCGTTTCTCTTCCTGTTGGCAATCGACTGGATTATGACTTCTTCAACAGCCCAAAGAAACCACGGGATCCAGTGGACGCCATGGAAACAATTGGATGACTTGGATTTTGCTGATGATCTGGCTCTACTCTCGCATACCCAACAACAGATGCAAGAGAAGACGAACCATGTGGCATCCACCTCTGCACAAATAGGCCTCAACATCCACAAAGATAAAACCAAGGTCCTCAAGATTAACGCAACTAACAACAACCCAATCACACTGGAGAGCGAAGAACTAGAGGAGGTGGAAACGTTTACCTACCTAGGCAGTGTCATCGACAAGCAAGGAGGCACCGATGCAGACGTCAAGGCACGGATAGGAAAGGCGAGGGCAGCATTTATTCAACTACGGAACATCTGGACCTCCAAGGAATTGTCAGCGAAAACCAAAGTAAGAATTTTCAATACTAATGTCAAGGCAGTTCTCTTTTATGGAGCAGAAACCTGGAGAACCACCGTCACCACCATCAAGAAAGTACAGGTTTTCATAAACAGCTGCCTACGCAAAATATTACGCATCCATTGGCCTGATACCATTAGCAATGAAGAACTATGGCAGAGAATAAATCAGATCCCAGCAGAGGAAGAAATCAAGAAACGAAGATGGAGATGGATTGGGCACACTCTACGAAAGCCAGCAAACAACACCACCAAGCAAGCGCTGCAGTGGAACCCGCAAGGCAAAAGGAAAAGGGGAAGGCCAAGAAACACCTGGCGCCGAGATCTAGAGGCAGACATCAAGACCATGGGAGTGACATGGAACCAGCTGGAAAGAAAAGCCCAGGACAGAGATGGCTGGAGATCCCTGGTCGGCGGCCTATGCCCCAAGAGGGGTTGTAGGCGTAAGTAAGTAAGTAATATTTACAATGATTTAAAGGTGCCATTTAATTGAAAATTGAATTTACTTCAGCATAGTTGAATAACAAGAGTTCAGTACATGGAAAAGACATACAGTGAGTCTCAAACTCCATTGTTTCCTCCTTCTTATATAAATATCATTTGTTTAAAAGACCTCAGAAGAACAGGCGAATCTCAACATAACACCGACTGTTACGTAACAGTGGGGATCATTAATATGTATGACCCCAATATTTGCATATGCCAGCTCATGTTCAAGGCATTAGACAAGGGCAGCCAGTATTAACGTCTGGATGTGCACAGCTGAATCATCAGACTAGGTAAGCAAGCAAGAACAATAGCGAAAAATGGCATATGGAGCAATAATAACTGACATGATCCATGATAACATGATATTTTTAGTGATATTTGTAAATTGTCTTTCTAAATGTTTCGTTAGCATGTTGCTAATGTACTGTTAAATGTGGTTAAAGTTACCATTGTTTCTTACTGTATTCACGGAGACAAGAGCCGTCACTATTTTCATTATTAAACACTTGCAGTCTGTTTAATTCATAAACACAACTTCATTCTTTATGAATCTCTCCAACAGTGTGTAATGTTAGCTTTAGCCACGGAGCACTATCAAACTCATTCAGAATCAAATATAAACATCCAAATAAATACTATACTTATGCGATTAGACATGCTGCATGACAAACACCTTGTAAAGATCCATTTTGAGGGTTATATTAGCTGTGTGAACTTTGTTTATGCAATGATAGAGTCGAGAGCTCAGGAGGGGGTGGAGAGCGCGAGCAATTAAAGGGGCCGCAGCCTGAATCAGCGCATTTCTAATTATGCCTCAAAATAGGCAGTTAAAAAAAATTAATTAAAAAAAATCTATGGGGTATTTTGAGCTGCAACTTCACAGACACATTCAGGGGACACCTTAGACTTATATTACATCTTGTAAAAAAAACGTTCGATGGCACCTTTAAAAAACCCATGACAAGAATCCAAATTGTTCCCCGTTTTTAAATTTAGGCTATAGATAGGCTCGTATTGGACTGTACATATCAATAAAATATTGAGCATTGAACTAAAATGTTATGAAGAGTGCGGAGTGAAAGCGGAGCAGGAAGCGATGCTTTTTGAAGTTCGGAGCGTGTTTTCTCTCGCTCCTAAAGTAAAAATGGAAAACCCGGAGTGGAGCTGGAACAGAGTGATCACAGACCCCTTTAAGCGGGTAGGGAAAACCTCTGTCTCTCTGCTCCATTTTATGGTGTTCCAGAGCAGCTTTCAGTCTGTGAAACATAAAACGTCACGTGGAACAAATTTAATTGATTAAGAAGAAATATCCTGAACTAACTAGCTAAGTTTTGTCTGAAATGAGAGTTAATGAACATTATGAGCTTATCGAATTGGTGTAGGCCTACTAAAACAATATATGTAGCCTATTGTTTATAACAACACGCAGTCGTGCACCTGCCAAATCACAGCCTTGCTTATTTTCAGTTCAACAGTACACTTGCTTCTGTGATGTTGCTTAAATAAACATCCATGTGCATTTGGATGTTTAAAAAATGATACCACTTCAATCGTATGAAAAATGACTAGGCTACTGCCTGTTACCACATTTTCATAACATAATCGTACCTTTAACATATAATTTATTAGAGTATGTGGTTAGAATTATTGATGTTATTCAATGAAAAGGCATAACTGATTTCAATCTTATTTATATGAATACCTTTAATAAAACGTTGTATATAGAGTCGCTATAGAAAGTGTTACCAAACTTTTTTGTGTGGTGGTCTGTGGGCGGCGCGCACACATCCAGCCGAACTCACGGTGCGCCAGGCGATGCGTTTCATCCGGACGCGCGCACATCGATACAGCGGAGAGTGGAGTGGATCTGACCGCTGAAGGAGGCATCTCCTACCGTTACCCAACCAATGTGATACCCTCCGGCTCTTCGGGAGAGGAGTTCCTCTGTCGACGCGCTCGTCTTCACCTTGTTTAGGCTACTCTTTCCAGCAATATTTCTCCACATTCAGAGAATAATGGAAGCGCTCGCGACGAGATGCGCACTCTTTCTTGCGCAGATCGCACTCTTCAGTAACACAGGTATGTGAAGCATCAGAATCTGTAGTTTACTTCATTTGCTTTTAATAAATCCTTAATTATTGGTCTTATAAATGATTATCGTATATAGAATGCTGTTCAGGTGCGTAAAGAGCTGGGTGTTATAGTTTGTACACCAAGCAAATTTCTATTGAACTTGAGGATCAAACTTTAAAAAGCATTTATTTCTGGCAAAACGTGATTTATGTCCAAAAACACTTTTTTGATTGTGTTTCATATACCTCATTGATTCACAATGAGGCATATCATGGCAATTTACGTTATTTTAAGTGTCTACTGTATTGTATAGTCAATACTGAACGAGAGCATGTATATATGTTGTGTAGATAGATAGTCATGCTGCTGTATAATCATATACAACCTCTAAGTTCATAATCTGATTCAGTGATGCAGTTTTCTGCACTGTAAAATATTTCAAATCATTAAAATCTAAAACTTAAATTTAATTGATGCTTTATAATTTTCGTAATGTCATTGCTAAGTTCATGCATAGTTTCAATCTCTTTAAATCTCTTGATTTTTTAACAAAATCAAGTTTACACTCAAAAATTAAATCGAATTGACAAAGTATTGCAATAAAGTTGTATAGAGACAAAATAATGATAAACATTTCAAATCAATGAAAATATTTTGTAGGGGGAAGGGCTTACATTACAGAATGTGTGTGTGTGTGTGTGTGTGTATATATATATATATATATATATATATATATATATATATGTATATATATATACCCCTTCATTGTTGAGATCACATGACCAGTGGTGTTAAGTAATTTACCAAGTTACCACTACTACTAATATTAACTGTAATTAATGCAGCAAGGATCCACCAGGATCAGGCAAAATTTAGTTGAGATCGATTTCAAGGATGGTATGAGATGGAGAAAACAGACAAAACAATAAATAAAAGAAAGAGAAAATAAACAACTTCAGTGTGAATAGTCAGCAGTTAGTAAATTTCATTCATCCAGGCCAGTAGGTGTCAGTGTAGTCCAAAACCACTGACACTATTGAGACCAATAAGAGTTGGAAAAAAAATAATTAGTTCACCTATGAGGAGGTATTAATACCTTATCTTACCATTAAAATGGCTTTTTGTTGTAAACTTTTAGAGAAATAATTATAGAAATGATAGTGGCTATGACTGATTTTTTTTTTGTCTACTATTTTATATTTGGTTTGTTGCACAGTTCAAGTACCCTATGAGAAGAAATGTAACTCAGCTCAAAGTTAACATACACCAGTATTGTTCAAATCACCCCCATACAGTTCAGTAGAAAGAGGCAAATGCTTACACAAACTTAGACTTCAATTCTAGGCTCATTATTTTGTCCGCTTTCTGTTCCGAAGTGCCAAGTAGGCGACTGATATGCCTGGATTAATCTTTTGGATGCCGTCTGAGACAAAGCCTTTAAAAGCTGGCCAAAGCCATTTTACTTAAGACTTGGAAAAGCCCTTTTGTAAGTCAGCTAGTGAACTGGGATAGCCAACCGGTACCTGCTAAAAAAAAACAAAAAAAAAACAGGGGCTCAGCTGCTTTCTCATCCCTTACTACTTTTCTTCTTTTTGGTTTGGTGCTCTAAATGATGCTGTGATGAAATGTGTGGCACAAAGGAAGGGCTGAATCTTTAGGACGGGAGCTAGTGAATGAATCTCTCTCTCTCACCATCTGGCTTCTCAAGTGCTGTACTATAGCTAACAACTTTTTTTCCCTTCTACACTTTTTTGGCACTGCTCTGTTTTTCCACTGAGGAAGTCCCTGTGTTGTTTGTTGGGTCTTGGGCTTGTGACAGATGGTAGTTGTGGACTGTAAAGCTGTCGGTCCGGGGTTCACGCGGCCCCTCCCCTGCCACATGCCTCATGTGTGTCCACCTGTGAGGGACGTGTGGCAGTGTGTGTCACTACATGCTCCAATTATTGTCCAAGCAGAACAACCATTTGGGTTTAAAGGTGAAGTGTGTCATTTTTCAGTGCTAACATGCTCCTCTCCCAGAGTGAAACAGGATGTAATGAGGAAAAGGACTTTATTTTATACATCAGGATAATTGGATTGTAAAAAAATGGGTGTTACATAATAGAGTCATGGTGAATGCAAGTTTGCTAAAACTAAATATCTGTTTAATTACATTAT
This sequence comes from Ancherythroculter nigrocauda, assembly GCA_036281575.1. NCBI lineage: Eukaryota > Metazoa > Chordata > Actinopteri > Cypriniformes > Xenocyprididae > Ancherythroculter > Ancherythroculter nigrocauda. The sequence goes on along the minus strand of VTFQ01000015.1, from coordinate 16,463,737 downwards.
CTAATAGCTTAGATGGCCTTAGTGATGTCAGCAGAAAAGGAAAGTTGTTTCGTTCACACCACTTATCTGTGTTTGCGCTGTTTTAGACAGACTGTCAGTCATTGTCTTCAGTAACCGTTACTGGACCGTTTACACAATCTGTTCAAAAACGCTGTTGCATTCAGGTTTGAAACAAGTGACTCTCTTAATGAATGAGTCACAGATTCAGTCACTCAAGCAATTCTTTCAAAAACAAGTGCTGAATTTGGAACTGCATACTAGTATTCTACTCATACTGCATTTATAATATCTTTCTATGGCAGAAATAGTAAGAGTAGTATGCTAGTATGTGAACTCTTTTGAACTCAGCAAATGACTCATTCAGGAATTAAACAAGTGATTCTCTTCATGTGTGAGTCACAGAATCATTCACTCAACCAATTCTTTTAAAAACACTGATTCATTTAGGAAATGAAACACACGACTGGCTCAGTTCGGAATAGCATACAACCATACTATATTACTTTTATCAATATGGTATGTTTTTCTGAATTCAGCCTCTTTTTTTATGATTGAATCATTGAATCATTCAGTCAAACAATTCATTCAAGAACACTGATTTATTTAGGAATACAGCAAATGACTGTCATTATGAGTGATTCATTAAATAATTTACAGATTTATTCAAAACACTTTCATTCAGCAAAGAATTCTTTCAAAGAAATTTAAATATAATTCATCCACTGTTTTCATGAATGAGTTATTGAATTATTCAGTCAACCAATTTGTTGAAGAAAACTGATTTATTCAGTGTAACACAGTTCGTAGATACAGGAAGAAGAAGGCGGGAACCGGCGAACGTTCAACAAAACTTTAATTCAAAATAAACAAATACAAAACGAAAGTAATGCCGGCAGACCCTCGCGGACGCCTGCTGGCCACACAAACATAATAAAACATAAAATAAAGTCCAGGCCTGGTCCTCTCTCGTCCTTCACTGTCGTCGCTCTTCCTTTTATGCTTCCGGAGCTCCTCCGTGAGAGACTCAAGGCCGGTGTGCCTCGCAGGTGGAGCTCATTATCTCTTGCGTCACCAGCCTCGTGCCGTTCCCTCACGGCTCTCGCCTGCCCTGCTCGCCACATTCAGGAACAAAACAAGTTTTTTATGAGTGATTCATTGAATCATTTGCAGATTTGTTCAAAAACACTGATTCATTCATTGGCTTAATATGGGACTGCATACTAGTATACTACTCATACTGCCTTTAAAATATCTTCCTATGGCAGAAATTGTAATAGTAGTATGTAAGTATGCAGTTTCTGATTCAGATTTATTCAAAACAGATTCATTCAGCAAGAATCCTTACAGAGAATTTGTAATATAATTCAGCCATTGTTTTCATGAACGAGTTATTGAATCAGTCAGTCATCCAAGTTTTTTTTTTTTTATGAGTGATTTACTGAATCATTTACAGATTTGTTCAAAAACACTGATTCATTCATTGGCTTCATATGGGACTGTGTTCCTTATTAAAGCAAAAACAGACAAAATAACTATCCATATTTTGTCTAAAATATCTAAAATTACTTAATATTAACTGTATAAAATCAATATAGCCTAACACAAAGTCACGTTGTTGTTCTGAATAAGTGCTTTAATAATTCAGTCTTTGTGTTCGTTTGTAAAAGTGTCTAGCAGTTTTTTGTCTGTGTTTTTCTCTCCTTTTTGCTCTTTGGTGTGGGCACTTGGGTCAGCTTGGCATCCAGACCCCCTGTCCGAATCTGCTTGTGAAAACGGGAGCAGATTTCCCCCCGTCGGCAGCAACGGGGGCATTCGATGAACAGATTATTCGGTATTAGGCTCAAGCACATTCACTCAGGCATGCGGAGGGACGCACTGAGGCTCTGAGTCATGTCTTTTCTCTCCTTCCAGAGACAGTGGAGGGGCCAAGACTGAATGGACCAGGGCGGTGGATGGGATGGTGGTGAAGGGGGGCTCTGATGGCAAGCCAAATCTCTGCACCATCCTGCCCATGGCCTTGGGCCAGTCCCTCTTAGTGAATTATGCTGTCAGCTGCTCGATTTGTTTTGTGCCTGGCTGGCAAGAGGCGACCGGTGCTCGTGGACATGCAACAACGTAGGGTGTCTGGATTGGGAGGGGGGTCTTATTGTATGTGGCATGTGAGTGTGACATTCAGAAGGGCCCCTGATTTGTCCCAATGGTGGTGCTCTCATGTCACAAAGGATGGATGAGCGAGTTGGGGTACTTTTGTGTGTCTGTGTGGGAGAGAGGGCTGAACTTGAACTGAGAGTGTCAGAAGCTTTCCTGTTATTGCAAACACCTATGTGGAGCACTGCTGGGTGTATAAAAGGGACAAAAATGAATTCATTTACTCACCCTCATTTCTTTCCAAACCTGTATGACCTGTATCTTTCTTATGTGGAAAACAAAAGATGATATTTTGAAGGATGTTTCAACTATTTTTGTCCATATAGTTAAAGTTTTTTTTATGTATAAACAAACAAACAAACAAAAAAAGACAAAAAAATGTCTGTTTGCGTTTCCATCGCGGTCTAAAGAACCGTGAAGAAGAGTGCGGTGACGTAGGACTGCACATGACTTTCCGCTGGATTTCGTCCTCTGCATATAAGCTTAATAAAGCCTGAACCTCGTCGTCAGTCCATCAGTTTTATTTTTTAAACTCCACTGTTGATTTGAATAGCAAACAACTCTTAAGCCACGTTTCCACTGCAGGAACTTTCCCCAGGAACTAGGTACTTGGGTGTGGTACTCTGTTACCCCTTTTCCACCAAGGCAGTTTGAGTGCTGGTTCGGAGCCAGTGCCAAGTTTCAAATCAGTTCTTTGTCTTTCGACACCCAAAGCACCAGCTCCGAACCAGGAAAAGTGGTTCGTAAGTAGCTGGGCTAGAAGTAAGAACCGCTTGTTTCAGGGGCTGGGTCGGGGTTATCGTGACCAACAAGAAACTTGTGACCGCCATTTTTGAAATAGCAGCTAATCGAGCTAATAGCAGCTCGAAAATTACGGCGAGCCGTGTTTGGATGCCGATGTAGGTTCGCAAAGCCATGAGCATCAATAGTAGCGAAATGTCCGGAATTGTTGATGGAAGGCTTGTTTGAGATGCATCAGAGCAGCGCGGACCTATCGGCGGGTGACATCGGAGTGCCGCGGGAGCGTTTCTCCTCGTGCTTTGGGATCATTCTCGCGGTGCTTTGATGTCAGCCGCTGATCGCTCGAGAAGCTGATGCATCTCAAACAAGCTTGGTGTGTCTGTGTTTGGCGCTGCAGCGCTAGCTTTGCTGTGAAATATGAGGCGTATACAGTGACGTAAGACCTGGCTCTGTACTGGTTCTCTAGCCCGTTGAAAGGCAAACCGGTTCTTAGAAGGCTCATCAGTTGAACCAACTCCGAACCCAGTTCGTGATGGTGGAAAGGGGGTATGTGTGTTTCGACCGAAGGGACCAGGGTCTAAATGAAGTTCCGGGTAAAAATTTCCCCCTCAGAAAGTCCCTACTCACGAGGTAGCACTTTTTCAAAGTTCAGGAACTCCACGCAGCATTTTATTTCAACCACCATTTTTAAAAGTCTGTTGCGGTGCACGCAGTAAGAGTTTGCTATTCGAATCAACAATGGAGATTAAAAAATATGACTGATGGACCGACAACGAGGTTCAGGCTTTATTGAGCTTATATGCAGAGGACGAAATCCACCGGGAACTTGAAAGTCGTGCACAGTCCTACATTACCGGATTCTTCTTCACGGTACTTTAGACCGCGATGGAAACGCAGACAGCAGCAGGTCTTGGGGAAATGAGGCTTTACTGCACGCACTGTAACAGACTTTTAAAAATGGTGGTTGTAATAAAATGCTGCATGAACTCAACTAATCAGCATGTTCAGTGCCCAAGTCCCACCCCCGAAATTTCCTGAACTTTGAAAAAGTACTACCTTGTGAGCAGGGACTTTCTGAGAGGGAAATTTTTATCCAGAAGTTTATTTAGACCCTGGTCCCTGCAGTCTAAAAGCACAGAGTACCACCCCAAAGTCCCTAGTTCCTGCATGGGGAAAGTTCCTGCTGTGGAAACTGGGCTATACAGAATACTCTAGCAACGGCATAGCAACAGGCTAACAACTACTCAGCAACCACCTAGCAATGCCTTAGAACGTCTTTGAACACCATAGCAACAGTATATCAATGCCTTGGCACTGGCAACCGCCCAGAACACCCTAACATCACAATGCAAGTTTTCCACAGACAAACACCACTTACATTTTCTTCATAAAATGTAAAAATCAAATTCAACTATGCTATCTCATCTCTTCAGATGTTCCTTTATCTCTCCGCCTATTAGAAGTCTGTCTCTTTCTCTCTGTCCCTCGGGAATCTCAGCATCTTCATCTCAATTGACAGGCTCTGTTGGGGCCCCTATGGCTCTCTGCCGGTTGGGTCAGTATCCCTGACTTGCCACTTAATTAATGACAGCAGACTAGGGTTTGCTGTCATGCTACTGAAAGAGCTACTCCCGTCTGCTATTGGAGAAAACAAGAGCAGGTCTGTTGAGTGCTAGCTTAAGATGCTTTGAGATCCCTTCCTGTTCTTTTCCAGGCTAGAGGTGTGTGGTCTAGATCTCTGCTCCTATTCAATGGACCTTGGAGAGGATGCTGAATACAAATCAAAGTAAAGTTTGGACACTATGATATAGTCTTTCGTCTCTGACGCTATGTGAGTATAAAGTCTGAGGTCATTGCGAGCACCCAAAAAGAGGACAATCAAAGCAGCTGGTGTTTTCTACTTAAATCACTTTTGTTCTTAAAGTAGTTTCAATTCTGTTTGCATAGAATGTGATCAGGTCAAAGATTAATAATTGATAGACTGTGTAGGACTACAAAAGGTTGTATCGTATACTGTTCTGAGAGTGTTGTGTTACACTATATCTTCTGACAGGGATGAAACACTCAGTATTAGGAGGTGTGACTAAGGGGTTACTTAGTAACATTTTTGGTGTAAAATTAGTTGCAACCCATTTCTATCTATCTATCTATCTATCTATCTATCTATCTATCTATCTATCTATCTATCTATCTATCTATCTATCTATCTATCTATCTATGTCTGTGTGTCTGTCTGTCTGTCTGTCTGTCTGTCTATCTATCTATCTATCTATCTGTCTGTCTGTCTGTCTGCTGTCTATCTATCTGTCTGTCTGCTGTCTGTCTATCTATCTATCTCTCTGTCTGTCTGACTATCTGCTGTCTATCTATCTATCTGTCTGTCTATCTTATCTGTCTGTCTGTTGTCTATCTATCTGTCTGTCTGTCTGCTGTCTGTCTATCTATCTATCTATCTATCTGTTTGTCTATCTGTCTGTCTGCTGTCTCTATCTATCTATCTATCTATCTGTCTGTCTATCTGTCTGTCTATCTGCTGTCTGTCTGTCTGCTGTCTATCTATCTATCTCTCTGTCTGTCTGACTATCTGCTGTCTATCTATCTGTCTGTCTGTCTGTCTGTCTGCTGTCTGTCTGTCTATCTATCTATCTATCTATCTATCTGTCTGTCTGTTTGTTTGTCTGTCTGTCTATCTATCTATCTATCTATCTATCTGTCTGCTGTCTATCTATCTATGTCTGTCTATCTGTCTGTCTGTCTATCTATCTATCTATCTGTCTGTCTATCTATCTGTCTGTCTGTCTGTCTGTTGTCTATCTGTCTGTCTGCTGTCTGTCTGTCTATCTATCTATCTATCTGTCTGTTTTTGTCTATCTATCTATCTATCTATCTATCTATCTATCTGCTGTCTATCTATCTATGTCTATCTATCTGTCTGTCTGTTTGTCTATCTGTCTGTCTGTCTGTCTATCTATCTATCTATCTATCTATCTATCTGCTGTCTATCTATCTATGTCTATCTATCTGTCTGTCTGTTTGTCTATCTGTCTGTCTGTCTGTCTGTCTTTCTGTCTGCCTGGTATTCTGGCTGTAGTCTCATTTTACAAAATTACTTCTTCTTTATTTAAAATATATTTTTGTCTGTATTGAAACATCAAAGTAAGTGAGTGGGGGCTACAGGATTGGCAACGATCACGTGCCAGGACTTGAACTTTGGTCACCTGTCAGAGCGTCGCCCATGAAGCAATCATCTGCTCAGACAAAAGGGACAGATCTTAATTGCAAACTGAACTGATCACAAGAAAGTCTATATACACTGTTGGTGACTGAATAGACATCTTGTTTTTGATACTAGCAGGCTAGCTTTGATCATATAAGCAGACTGTTCTGATCACATAAACACTGAAGGTCCCTTCTTATCCAAGATCCACATCTGGGTAAGATGGAGACAGCTGGTGGATGAGCTGTGGGTGGTTTGCTGATCTCCCCCAGATGGGACTCAAATGGGACGAAGACCAGGGCAAGAGCTTATCTCACAATCAAGGCTCTTATAAGATTTACAGGCATTTTTGACAGTGATGAGTTACTTTCCTCTTATGAAGCCCTCTGAGGACTGCAAATCCGGATAGTTTAAAATGAATAATTCACCCAAAAATGTAAATTATTATAATTTACTTACCAAATCTTAATATATACAGTTTAACAAAATGCATATGCATCCCATTAGTCAGGTGATGACTATTAGGGTTGAGATTTTACAAAATGTTTTAAAATGTTTGAGTGTCACTCAAGGACACTGCAACGGTTGACAGTCCTCTGGATACTCTCAGAGTCTTTCCTCATCTGAGAATCCATGCCCTTTTCAATTAGGATACCACTCGAAATAGCTATTCACATGGGTCCTCCAGGCCATCAAAGAAATAATAGGAGATTTCAGAGTCTCTTAATTAGGGCTGATTCTTGTTAATCCAGTTCACCCTGCCTGCACCATATGTCCCGGGAAAAACCACTGTGGCCTGATGCAGGTGAAAGAACAATTAGAAATTCCTCCCTCCTTTTTTATTCAACCTGTAGCAATGCTTCTGAATTTCCACTAGGTTGAGTGGGTAATCTCTGGCTTTGAATGAGAGGAGGAGACCCATCAGAGAGTCTCTCACACTTCTTGGAACTCCCTTTGCTCCAGCCAATTAGCTAAGATTCATCATGTTAAACTGCTTTATCATTTGCCATATTGGATACTCTTATACAGAATTCAGAGTATTTGGAGCTCTATGGTTTATATTATGAAATGTTTTATAGCAGTTGTTCTCGACTGTTGGGTTGCAGGTCTGTTGCGAACGGGTTGCTGAAGGCAACAATGCTTAATATTCTGAGTTAAATATAAGTTAACCTCAATTCACAGCTTTTGTGGAAATTTTTTGATTTGTCTGTTGAGGTTCAGATGTTTGGAAGCTTGTTTCTGCCACAGAATAATAAAATTAAAATGGTATTTGTGACATTCATCTCACAAAAAGGCAGAATTGCAAGATATAAACTTGCAATTGTGAGGAAAAGAGTCAGAATCAAAAATAGTCATAATTTAGAAATAAAAGGCATTTTTCCTACCCTGATTTTAGCCCTCTAATTTGAACGCTCTGTTTTAAGGGCTTGTCTGTTATGAGACTTCAGTGTAAATGCCCACTGTTGTGATTGGCTAACATCTTTTCAATTGAAATAGTTAAGTATTACTCTCTCGAAAACTTTTAGCATGTTTTTACAATTACAGCTCTCAAGGTTAACTAATTGTGAAAAGTGTTGATTATAGCATTGCATTGATCTATGGCATTATATTTAGATTGTGGCATGAAAGGTTGCAGTGATGAAGATTGTAGCCGATCACAGACATGTTGTTGAGTGCGTGAAAGCAGTGATCTCCTCATTGCAACTCAACTTCTGCACACTAATGAATGCTTTCATCATATAGCAGAGCAAACTCAATGTAACTGAGAGATTTGTTAAATAAAATGGGAGTTTTGGTGCAAGTCCAGAACTCAGTCACTGATAAACTTGCACTGTTTAATTGACAGCTCTAGCGATTGTGAAGGGAGCGTTCCTTGATCGCTTTCTATATATAATTTAATCACTGTTTAAATAACAGATTATTTTCATCCTACTAAGAGAAACAACGTGAAGTTGACCGTTTAGTCATTGGTTTTATTTACTGACACATTGACAAAGAACATCTGACTGTACATGAATCTTTACATATCAGATCAGGCATTAGAATTAACAGTTACTTACATGTTGTTGCATTACTGTCGAGTCCATATTGTAAAAGTCTGTTTGTAAAGCCTGTACCAAAATGCGATTGATTTATCAAAGAATTCACAGTGAAATGTACCGAATACAAATAAATAAAGCTCAACTGAGACATTCACATTGTTGAAAATAAATAACCATATTCCTAGCATTAGGATCCTTTAAAAAGGTAATGTTATTTTTAGTCCTGTATCGCTTTTCTCTCATCGTCATCTTACTAACATGCCAGTGGGCGGGGCTAACATTAAAGATGAAGTAGGCGTTGATTTCTTCTTCGGAGGTGGGGTTTCACCTATCTATGATGTCATAGGCCCATTCCTTGATCAGTCGTTTGCTGGGCCTGGTGTCAATAAAAGCTTTTATTGGACTAACAAGGAAGTTTTCAGTTTTCTTATAGTACGATGACCTCTTATATATCAAAAGCTCAAGGAAAAGTTGATTTCTCAATTCATGACCCCTTTAAGAAATATTTATGGAAATTTTTGACTTTGAGAAGTGTGACAAAAAGCTAAAACATTTCTAAAAATCCAAACTTTTATAATCTTATAGCGGTCTAAATAGGTTTCTGTTTTTGGCTCTTACTGAATGCTGGTGGGCCCTAAATTAAGTTTATTTTTGCGTAGGCTGTCTTGTGCCAAATCAGAGACTCCTTATGTTCCGAATGAATCCTCTGAGCATGTGGAAATCTGGTTGAAATGATTTGTCTCAGATGTAAGAACGCTCTTTCTTCATTGAGACACAGGCTCTGTATACAAGATGATCATCTGTGTTGCGCATTTCTCAGGATGTTGTTCTTGCTTAGATGTTTTTTACTGACATTTTCTTGACAGCATCTTGAGCCAATTAGCTTCCAATAACATTCAAGATATTTATTATGTCACTAATTGGATATACCACATATATATACACCGATCAGGCATAACATTATGACCACTGACAGGTAAAGTGAATAATCCTAGGCAGCAAGTGAACATTTTGTCCTCAGAGTTGATGTGTTAGAAGCAGGAAAAATGGGCAAGCGTAAGGATTTGAGAGAGTTTGACAAGGGCCAAATTGTGATGGCTAGACGACTGGGTCAGAGCATCTCCAAAACTGCAGCTCTTCTGGGGTGTTCCCGGTCTGCAGTGGTCAGTATCTATCAAAAGTGGCCCAAGGAAGGAACAGTGGTGAACCGGCGACAGGGTCATGGGCGGCCAAGGCTCATTGATGCACGTGGGGAGCGAAGGCTGGCCCGTGTGGTCCGATCCAACAGACGAGCTACTGTAGCTCAAATTGCTCAAGAAGTTAATGCTGGTTCTGATAGAAAGGTGTCAGAATACACAGTGCATCACAGTTTGTTGCGTATGGGGCTGCAGAGCCGTAGACCAGTCAGGGTGCCCATGCTGACCCCTGTCCACCACCAAAAGCGTGCCATGTACACCCTTCCTGGAAATGGTAAAATAATTATTTCATCAATCAAAACATCAAAAAAGGATATATTGGAGAGATCTTATTCTATCCCATGTGACTGAATTGGCAAACATGACTTATAGAGCACAGCATCCTCATTTGTTTTCATTTTCATTTCAGTTTTGCTCTGCACTCTCTCACACTCGATTTGTCTATACGTCTTTTATGACTGTGTGAGATTGTGTCCCCTTTTGACTCCATCAAAGCACTCTTTCCCTGTAAACAAGGCTCTGATGGACCCCGTATTTAAAACACAGCCAATCCAACTGTAAATGTTTACTGCTGATTTGCTTTAGAGGCAGCTATACTACTGTGAATCATGTGGCACATTTTACTTGACTCATTTTGGCTCAAAACATTCTTATAGTCACATGAAGAGCTTAAGCTCACTCAAAGAAGACGTCATAAATAAACTCCTAACTTCAGCGAGTCATAGTGAAAGAAGCTGGTCTGAAACTGCGTTCATGCTATTGGGTCTGAGTTGGCCCAAGGTCCATTTGTTTTCCCGGAGTAGTACCAAAACGTTTCCTGCATGCTGATCAGCTCTACAGCTCTTTGGCCAAGATAACATTTCTAAATGTGTACTGGGGTTGTTACATTTTTCTCAAAGGGATTTTGTCATCATTTACTCACCCTCATATTGTTTCAAACCTGCAAAGGATACATTTTAAAAATTATCTGTAACTTGAGTATCATTTTACAGTAACTTTGAGAATCATTGAGTAAGTTGAACAAATCACTCAGACTGGTTCACTAATTGATTCAAAGAATGATTTGTTCATGAATACGTGATCGCTAAGTGTCTCATGAACACACTAAGAACAGCTAAGATGGCAAGATCCTAAATTTAGGGCCTAAATTTCACCCAAAAATGAAAATTATACCATGTATTTACTCACCCTCAAGCCATCCTTGTGTATATGACTTTCTTCTTTCAGTCGAACACAATCAGAGTTATATTAAAAAATATCCTTGCTCTTCCCAGCTTTGTAATGCCACTGAATAGTGCCCAAGGTTTGGAAGCTCTAAAATCTTCCATCATAAAAGTAATCCATACGACTAACGCGCATAAGGCCGTTGCCAGAAGCCAGTGATTATAGTTTATAAAGTTTTAAATATAGATACTTTTCTTACAAAAATCCATTGCTTCACTTCAGAAGGCACCCAATGGAGTCATATGGATTACTTTTATGATGGATGGATGTGCTTTTTGGAGTTTTAAAAACTTGGGCGCTATTCAGTCCCATTACAAAATCTGGGAAGAGTCAGGATATTATTCAATATAACTCAGATTGTGTTCGTCTGAAAGAAGAAAGTCATATACACCTGGCTTGAAGGTGAGTAAATTATAGGATAATTTTGATTTTTGGGAGAACTATTCCTTCAACATTTATATATTTGGATTGCATACAAAATTTCCATCCATTTGGATTACACAGTTTTAACATTAACAGACTAATAAACTTAATGTGATGCATGTTTTAAAAATGCATTTATTCCAGAAGCATTGAATCAGCATAAATCTGTTCATTGTGAAAACTATTACATTTATTTAGTTAAAAGTATAAATATGGTTAAAATATGGCTAGCTGTGGAACAAGCAATATTCAGTATGAGATTGAAAGACACTGGAGTTATTGATGATAAATATATAAACTGTTATTGTGTATTTAAAGGTGCCCTAGAATTAAATATTGAATTTATATTGGCATAGTTAAATAACAAGAGTTCAGTACATGGAAATGACATACAGTGAGTCTCAAACTCTATTGTTTCCTCCTTCTTATATAAATCTCATTTGTTTAAAAGACCTCCGAAGAACAGGCGAATCTCAACATAACACCGACTGTTACGTAACAGTGTACGCCCCCAATATTTGCATATGTTCAAGGCATTAGACAAGGGCAGGACGTCTGGATCTGTGCACAGCTGAATCATCAGACTAGGTAAGCAAGCAAGAACAATAGCAAAAAATGGCAGATGGAGCAATAATAACTGACATGATCCATGATAACATGATATTTTTAGTGATATTTGTAAATTGTCTTTCTAAATGTTTCGTTAGCATGTTGCTAATGTACTGTTAAATGTGGTTAAAGTTACCATCGTTTCTTACTGTATTCACAGAGACAAGAGAGCTATTTTCATTTTTAAACACTTGCAGTCTGTATAATTCATAAACAACTTCATTCTTTATAAATCTCTCCAACAGTGTAGCATTAGCCGTTAGCCACAGAGCACAGCCTCAAACTCATTCAGAATCAAATGTAAACATCCAAATAAATACTATACTTACATGATCCGATGTATGCATGCAGCATGCATGACGAACATCTTGTAAAGATCCATTTTGAGGGTTATATTAGCTGTGTAAACTGTGTTTATGCTGTTCAAGGCAAGCGCGAGCTCCGGGGGAGGGGGAGCACGAGAATTAAAGGGGCCGCAACCTATATATTGGTGCATAGTTGATGATGCCCCAAAATAGGCAGTTAAAAAATTAATAAAAAAAAATCTATGGGGTATTTTGAGCTGAAACTTCACAGACACATTCAGGGGACACCTTAGACTTATATTACATCTTTTAAAAAGAAGTTCTAGGGCACCTTTAAAACACAGTAAGCCTATTAGTAATATTACAGAAAGATAATCTGTTAGTACTTTTAACAGTACTAAACAGAGTTTCTAGTGCAATGCTAGTGGACAACAGGATGATGAGAAATCACACTTACAATGTCCTGTCCTTGATGAACCCAGTCACCATCAGTCTTATCAGGTAACACAGTAGGGTTGATGCTGGAATGCACTGGAGCGAGATTACAGTGCAATTAAAAGCACATCCTCTACCCGCTCATCCTCTACACACTTCAGAAGGATCACGTCACACACTCAGACACACACTCACACACCTCTAAGCTTCATCTGCTCACTCTGGCAACAACACATTCACTCAGTGTTTGCTTGCTGGCTGTGTTATAGCTATTGATTTTTGAACTGTATAATACAGAATAGATTGGTGCGGGGATGACATAAATTTGTAGGCCAACCCAGAAGTTAGCATCACACTGGTTTCCTTGACAAAATCCCAATAGGATTTTCCCATAGGCTTTTGGATTATTGTAAAAAAGTAAGCTCTGTGATCAACAAAGGTTTAAGATTTTTTCCATCAAGATCATTTTCACTAATGAACACAACTTTTTAAAGCCTAAATACAATCAGTGAAATTAAAAAGGTAAAGGTAGGCTATTAACTAACTACACCACGGTCCCACAAATTCAATGTCATGTATTAGGCTCTTTCAGTTTTTATGTAAAAAGCATTTTCCCTGAAAGTTTGAGTTGGAATAGGTAAGAGTGCAAAAAAAGCAGACTGAGCTTACCTTGGTGTGATGATGTTAAATGTCCCAGACAGCCTCTGTAGTCCCATTTAGCCACTTGTTAGCATGTCCTTACTGGTGTGTTTTATGTTTTAAAACGTGAAAGTGTCTTGAGCTTGTGTTAACCTCAAACCTTATATCAGCTATATAACCAAAAACCCATTAAAAAAAACACTGACTTCAGGATGATGGATCCGGAAGTGCTAAAATGCAAACTCGTTTCTGGGTTTTGGCCTACAAAAATGTGTCGTCCCTGCAGCACTCTATATACTCTTTTATATATAGATTATTTTCTGCATTATCATTCATTATTAGGAGTCTAAATGGTTTTATGTCATTCCTAAATAGACAAAAATTGACCTTGTGTTGACATTTTTTATATTCTGGCAGAGCAGAAAATATCGAATAGAGTTTTTTGTTAAAACAGGCTATTAGCGTTTAGCGTAATTCTATCAATGCCTGATCACAAATGTAGCGTGTTATCATGATACCTTGTTTACCAGGCTAACAGCTTAGCACAGCACTAATTGCTTAAAAAAAGCTGCTAGCTTGCTAAACAAAGGCTAACTGAAAACAGATAAGAAAGGGGAATGTTTCATTTTATGATTTTTGGCTTGAGAATGCTAGTATGCTTTTCCCAATTCAGCCAGCGCTATACTTGCTGTTGCATAAAAGATTATTTGGTCAACTGTAGTGGTACGCTAGCATGTACTGTAGATGACCTCAAAGCTAATTGCCACAGACTAAAAGCCTTGAAACATCAGTTTTGATTTCACTAGATACTTAATATAAAACTAATGGTATGTAGGGCTGTATTTTTCTTTGTTTTCACTAATTAGCAGTTGTCAGGTTTTATATATTTTGTGTGTTTATGTGCATTTGGATTGTTGTTGAATTTCTTGTGCTGGTACATTTAGTGTATATGTATATATATAATTTTCTTTTTTGTACAGTATTTTATTTTTATTTTCTATGCGGATTCTGTCATCCTACTTCAAGGTTCACCTCACCTTGTTCTCACCTCTTGCTGACAGGGTTTGATCTTGAGTGCTGCTCTCTCCTGTCTCATCTTTTGAGATGACTCTCTTGCGTGGACTATTGTGTGGCTGTAAACCTTTAATTTTACTAATGACAGCTGAGGTTTGAAGTGTCCTCCTCTGGCACATGTCTTCAAGGAGTGGTTGTGTTCTCTTGTTCCTAATGCATTAGAGAGGTGAGCAACAAAGGGTCACCTTCCTTACATTACTCTCTTGATACCTCTCTGTCTTGTCTTGGTTGCTGTTCCTCTTTAAAGTCTTCATTCCAGTCCTTTCATGTCCTTTTATCAGGTATTTATGGACACTCTTCAGTATTTGTCTGAATAAGCTAAACTTATTGAGCCAAGATGCTTTACCCTTTTTTTCTTCATTCAGAGATTTACCTTCAAATAACTCTATGGTTTACTAAACCATATTTTTTTGTCATAAATATGTGGAATAGCTATAAATATATTGATAGTTGAAGACTGTTGTGAACTATTGTATCTATTAAACAATTGCTCTTCCATGACAGTATTTGACTGAAAAGAGAAAACTGACAATTTGAAGTCAGTTTATATGACTGCTTGCTGTAGCGCCCCTTGTGGCAACATTGAAAATTCAATGTGCATTTTGAACTGTTTTAACACATTCCAGTGTAATAAAACAAGTTTGTTTAAAGGTGCCCTAGAATCAAAATTTGAATTTACCTCGGCATAGTTAAATAACAAGAGTTCAGTACATGGAAAAGACATACAGTACAGTGAGTTTCAAACATCAAAATAAATACTTTACTCACATAATTCGAAGCATGCATACAGCATGCATGACGAACATCTTGTAAAGATCCATTTGAGGGTTATATTAGCTGTGTGAACTTTGTAAATGCACTGTAATATAGTCGAGAGCTTGTGTGGCAGGGAGCAGGCGAATTAAAGGGGCGGCGCACTGCCAAAATCAGTGTATAGTTAATGATGCCCCAAAATAGGCAGTTAAAAAAATTAATTAAAAAAAATCTATGGGGTATTTTGAGCTGAAACTTCACAGACACATTCAGGAGACACCTTAGACTTATATTACATCTTGTGAAAAAGCATTCTTGGGCACCTTTAACTTTAGAACCATTTGCATTCACATTCTTGGGATTTAGGAGACTCTATATGTGAATACTGAAGTCCACACCTCAACTATAACGATAACGACACAGAGAAACGATATTCAGAATGATATTTTCCAGCTGATGAATAACAAAAACTTTGAAAGCCAATTAGCCCCTAAAGGGACATGGTGAAGGAAAAAATATGAAATCTAGGAAAAATTATTTGTCAGTGCTTTTGCATTCTCCTGCAAATGTTTTGAGTTCTGCTGAGAAACCTTGCGTTCGCTCTCAAAGAGCTCTTGATGTTTCTTAACATCGCATCAGTTAGGCTTTTTTCGTAAGTTGAATATGGAAGGCGTAGGATGTAGCATAAGCATTTTGAACTGCGAGAGGTGTTGTACTTTTTTCGTAAGTTGAATATGGAAGGCGGTCTGGCGGGAGCTATTTTACTTGATAACTTGTTAAATATGGATATTTTCTTACACAAACGCATCGCTTTGCTTCAGAAGGCCTTTATTAACCACCCGGAGCTGTGTGGAGTATGTTTATGATGGATGGATGTGAATGGAGGCACTTTCTAAAGCTTCATACATGTTGTTTCCCGTTCACTAGCTTGGACGCATCAGTATATTTATTAATATAACTCAGATTGTGTTCATCAGAAAGAAGAAAGTCATATACACCTAGGATGGATTGAGGGTGAGTAAATCATGGGGTAAATTTCATTTTAAACTGAACTAATACTTTAAAGAGGCAGACAACAAAACTGCAGTGTGCTCTTATAATTAACAGAGCGTTAATGTGAATGGATCTTTATCCTAATTTTATTTATACAACCCGAATTCCAGAAGTTGGGACGTTTTTTCAGTTTTAATAAAATTAAAACTAAAAGACTTTCAAATCACATGAGCCAATATTTTATTCACAATAGAACATAGATTACATAACAAATGTTTAAATGGAGAAATTTTACACTTTTATCCGCTAAATAAACTCATTTCAAATTTGATGCCTGCTACAGGTCTCAAAAAAGTTGGCACGGGCGCAACAAATGGCTGAAAAAGCAAGAAATTTTGAAAATATTCAGCTGGGAGAACATCTAGCAACTAATTAAGTTAATTGATATCAGGTCTGTAACATGATTAGCTATAAAAGGGATGTCTTAGAGAGGCAGAGTCTCTCAGAAGTAAAGATGTGCAGAGCTGTGAAAGAGTGCACAAAAAAAAGATTGTGGAATACTTTAAAAACAATGTTCCTCAACGTCAAATTGCAAAGGCTTTTCAAATCTTCAGTGCATAACATCATCAAAAGATTCAGAGAAACTGGAGAAATCTCTGTGCATAAGGGACAAGGCCGAAAACCTTTATTGGATGCCCGTGGTCTTTGGGCCCTCAGATGACACTGCATCACTCATCGGCACCACTGTCGGTAAACACAATCCACCGTGCCATCTGCAGATGCCAACTAAATCTCTATCATGCAAAAAGGAAGCCATATGTAGACATGGTCCAGAAGCACCGTCGTGTCCTGTGGCCTTGTGTATTTCAGCAGGACAATGCAAAACCACATACTGCAGCTATTACAACAGCATGACTTCGTCGTAGAAGAGTCCAGGTGCTGAATTGGCCTGCCTGCAGTCCAGATCTTTCACCTATAGAGAACATTTGGCGCATCATTATACGAAAGATGACCACAAACTCTTCAGCAGCTGGAAACCTATATCAGGCAAGAATGGGACCAAATTCACCAAAACTCCAGAAACTCATAACCTCGATGCCCAGACATCTTCAAACTGTTTTGAAAAGAAGAGAAGATGCTACACCATGGTAAACATGCCCCCCTCCCAACTATTTTGAGACCTGTAGCAAGGCATCAAAATTGAAATGAGCTCATTTTGTGCATAAAATTGTAAAATTTCTCAGTTTAAACATTTATGTTATATATGTTCTATGGTGAATATAATATTGGCTCATGTGATTTGAAAGTCTATTAGTTTTCATTTTATTCAAATTTAAAAAAAACATCCCAACTTTTCCGGAATTCGGGTTGTAAATATTAAAGGAATATTTCAAAGTTTAAATGCAATGGTTTATAGGAACCACAATATTGAATGTTCACAAGTACATACAAGCTTATAAGCAATCGTTCTTCATTAGCAAAATGTCTGCAAAACATTACTACGTTCAAGAGTAGTAGAGAGTAACCAAACCTCCTCGTCTTGTTGTCTAGAATGCAGCTGGTCTTTGTTACATTTCATTCACTCTCTGTTACACCATGTACCAGGAAATCAAGCCGATGCGTAAAGCTCTTGGCTCACATGAGAGCTGTTGATTGGGTGAAAGGGAATATGGTTCCTCTCAGACAAAAGCAATCACACAGGCAGTAAGGCGTTACAATGTGTGAACCTGCAGTCGGGCCGTGGCTCTCACGGTTGAGCCACTGATCTCATTGTTGTGTTGTATTGATACGGTGAATGGGGCTAACTATGAGAAAAGACACGGATGCAGTTCAACGGGGAGGGAGCGAGTGAATGGCCGCCTCTGCTGATTTCAATCCTTTTTCATAATTTATTTTCCTTTGTTATTCTCACCTGTGTGCTTTCCAATGTGGCTCAAGTTTCAGAATGGTTCCTAGCAGTTGGTACTGGGCCAAATACAAACTCCCATTACTGTGATCTTGCTCTTAATAACTAATATTTTACAATTTGCCTCATTAAATCGCTTTAGGCAAATGTAATGCTAACCTTTTCCAGTTCACCTAAAAATAAAAATTCTGTTATAATTTACTCGTCCTTATGCCATTTCAAACTTTATATTTGCAATTCTGTTTGTTGATGCTAGTAGTGTAGAAATTACTTCAACTTTAATTAAAAGTTTTTATGTGTTCCCAATTATAATATTATTGACATCAGGGGCCCTATTTTAACGATCTAAACGCAAAGTGTAAAGCGCACGGCGCAGGTGCACTCAGGGCGTGTCCAAATCCACTTTTGCTATTTTAACGACGGAAAAACGGTCCGTGTGCCGGGGCATTTTTGAAATGGGTTGTCCCTATTCTCTTAATGAGTAATGGGCGTAACGTTCAATAAACCAATCAGAGTGTCATCTCCCATTCCCTTTAAGAGCGAGATGCGCTCGCGCCATGGCGGATTGCTATTTACATGGCGGAATTTGTTGGCGGAAAAGCTGAACGCTTTTCAAGCGAAGAAACCGATCTGCTCGTGCGCGAAGTTAAAGCGGGCTTGCAAATGCAGGCTTTCAAATAGCTCCGCGCGATGAGTCAGTTAATATATATGTGTGTGTATTGGCACGATTGTTCAATTAATTAGCCAATTTCGTTCATCATTATAAGTAGTAATAGGCTGAATTGAAAATAGGTAGCCTAATTCTAATACACGCAATGACTATTCATCATTACATTTTTATATTTATGTAGCCTACACAATAATATTCTTTTACACTGTAATCCTTTTGTTTTTAATATTTGGCATGTTTGTGTGATGCGCATCCCTGTGTGTAATAAGCAAAGTCAACGCGCACTGTGGACGCGCCCAGACGCACAGTTTCTACCAACGCGCTCTAACAAAAAAATATTGCGCCATTGACTTTAGACTTTAGACCAGGTTTGAGTTGGTCTATGGCACAGTCTATTTTCAGCTCCTTAAAATAGCAATGCGCCGGCAATGCGCCTGAACACACCTCTTTTTTAGACCAGCACGCCCATGGGCGCACTAACTGCCGCAAATGCATTTACTAATTTAAGGACGTGGCGCTGAACGGGAAAACGCGAATGGCGCCGGACGCATTGCGCCGGGTGTATTATAGGGCCCCATATCTCCAATATAATATTAATTAAATAAAAGGCAATTTTAGTGTAGGCCTACTTAAAGAAAATACACTTTCTATGTTTCTTAACACACATAGTACACTTTTACAAAGTTTTATTTTGTAGAAACCATGGAAACACCAAAGACTCTTTAATATATTATGTGTTTTATTAGACAGGTGAGCAACTGTTTGGATAAATCAACAGAAAACTAATCATTGTTATATAGCTCAACACAGTAAGTTTTATTGTTAAAATATTGTTAATAAGTTGTTAATAAGTATCTCATAGTAGCCGCCGAACGAATGCACAGAATACCATTATAACAACTTTCAACACACAAATGTATGTAATATGATAAAACAGCGCTGCTTTACCCCACATACGCTTGACCGGAAGAAGAATACTAGAATACTAGAGTAATGTTAATAAAACTTTAATACATTAGCTCATCCATGAACATGATCTCTGCCCGTCAGATTCTTTCCACCGGATGTAGACATGAAGACACTTCCCATGATTGTGTGAAATCAAGGCATCATCAAGCTACGCCTCTGTTTTGAAAAAGTGACCTCTAGTGGTGAAAAATTACATATTGTGCCTTTAATGGGTCAAAAAAGCACTTTAAAGTTCACCTAATTCCATTTAATGTAAGTTTAAACTATAATAGATTTTCATTTTATTGCAGTTAACATGCAATCAAGCCTCTGAAAAAAAAAAAACAGTTCGCAATTATGTACAAGGGGAATCGTTTTACAGAAGTATCAGTAACTCGTATTTTGGCAAAACCCATGGTTACCATGGTCATTTTTGTAAGACTAAAGTAAAAAAAAATACACTTCATTGTTTTCAATATTCCCAGAGCATGTTAAATTAGCTCAGAAAAGCTAAACCCTGGGCGAGCTGTAATTAGCATGTATGACTAGACATGATGCTCTGATACACTGTAAAAGTGTGTAGACGTTTGTATGGCCTAACAGGTGCACAGACCGTCTTGAAAGGACCAAAACCAATGTGTAGACAGACAGACAAAAGCTAACAGAAAGATGAGCCAAGACTGTACTTCTGTTGTTAGTGAATAGGCGGACAGTTTCCCTCTGCAAACTTGTTCAGTGTAGGGTATCCTAGCTAAAGGTGTAAAGGTGTTTCATGTCAAAGCCATTGTTGCTTTTATTGTGCTCTTTTCTCCCAAGGGACAGGGCCCTCTTTAGGGAGGTTTCTTTCATCTTTTAAAAGCATTATGGTTGGGTTTGCCAGTAGGCTGCTGGAACCAAAAAACGACGTTGGCTTAAAAGTAATGGAGGGATTGTGTGATTCAATGCAGTTTAACTTGTTGACAGCTTAATAGAGTTTCTTATCAGTCTTAGAACTAAACAGTGAGCATTCAAATAAAAATGTCACTGTCTGAAAGGCAAGTCAGTTCTTTCGGTGGCCATCTTGGTCAATCCCCAGGGCACCCCCATCTTTTTATATGGGTACTTGGCAAGTTCAGCTCCTATTTTCTTAGATGGGGGAAGGCCGAAATCTCAAAAAAAAACATCTCCAAAACAATGTATATCAGTAATAAAATCTGACAACAAAATCTTTCAACTTCCGTTCATTTTCCCGCCATTAAAGTGGACCTATAATGCCCTTTTTACGAAGTCTTGATTTTGTTTTTGAGGTCTACTAGAATAGGTTTTCATGCAGCTACATATTATGTTGTAAATAAGACAACATCTGTATTGCAAACCCCTACATGTTGCAGTTGTTGTCGTTTCTGGTGTATGCCTACCAACGCAATGTCATTGCCATAGAAACTGTGGTAGAAATTCCCCTACGCAACTGACTTAAGCTAAAGGGCATCTGCACTTTGACACCCTAGACGTCTTCTCTTCGACACCTACAAATATATAGTCTACTAGGTGTCTCCACTTTGACCCCTGCTTTGAGTCGGACCACGTCTCACCTCTGACGAGCACTATCACTTGGGAATAAGATCTCTAGAGTTCCACTAACCTGCTGCGCAGCAGTAATCAGACAGGCTCCAGACAATGGTTTCAATATGCTTTAATCAGCATATTGATTGGTTGATTGGTTCTACAAATGTATAATTATTTTCAACCATGACCAAATCTGGGTATCTCGATCATGAGGTTGGACATAACAAAACTGGACACCTGTCTAGTTTTATTTCTCCTTTTGTTATTTTCAGACACACAGTAATTCTGGCCCAAGTGTTAGAGACATTCAGTATTCAAAAGCGTATATAAATGTTATCCCTGCAAGGAAAAAAAATTGTTGGTTATGATTAATTAAAGAATTAAAGTTAACTCTTTCCCTGCCATTGATGGAAATTTTCAGCTTTCCATGTTTTCAATGTTATACGGTAGGGGGCGCTATTACACATCTTCTGAAAGATTACAGAATCTCCTGACCAAAGCACATGCGAAAAAGAAGCAGAAACAAGCGCTATCATATGTAAAATAACACGTCAACGCATCAGTATTAAACAGCATATAAATCAAATCTGCTTAATGTTACTGAATGAATGATGAGCTATAGGACTGTGCTAGATTTGGGGGTGTTGATGGACTGAATCTACTCCATCTATGTTTTGATCATCATTCTGAATATGATCCAGACGTTTGACAAAAAACGATTTTGTGAACTTTTGTGAAAATGATCAAAAATGCTGGCGGGAAAAGAGTTAAAATTAAAATTTCTTCCAAAAACCAATGCAGATATTCCAGAAAACGAAAGAGCGGCATGGGACACTCAAATCGGATCTGAACAGTTGCGATACACAATGTGGTCAGTCAGCCATTTTAGATCAAATTCCAATCACAAATCGGATTTGGACTAACAGTGTGAGCGTAGAATATGAAGTTCCTCCTTCTGAAAAGCGCATAGTGTTCTAATTGGTCAGCTGGACCAGTGTGTTGTTATTGGTCAATTGTTTGGGAAATATCACGCCCCTTACTCAAGACTACGTTCAAGGTGTTTCAGGGAGTTTAGAAACAGTGCTTACATATATATAGGTTTATTAGAGAACTAGATTAGGAAACCAGAAGTGTGAATGAAATTCAGAATAACTGACCTTGAAGTGACTTTGAGCTTTGTAACTTTGCAGACCTTTCTCAAACAGCAACATTACACAGTAAAGAAAGTTGAAAATGTAAAAAAGCATGATAGGTCATCTTCATTTTATTTTATTTTATTTTATTTATTTTTGAGGATAACACATTCTCATAAAAAAGTAGTTTCTAATAATCAAAACACATACCACTGGTCAGACTAAAATCAATAAATTATGGAAAATAGATAACTATAAATGTCATAGGAACCTGACAAATTCAAATCACTAATATATATATATTTATATATATATATATATATATATATATATATATATAATCTATATAACATGGTATAATAACAAAGAGTCTACACCATTTAATTTGATTTAATATCTAACAATGCCTTTTATATGGAGTTTATATGAACTGAAAACTCACAGAACATGTTTGGCAACATATTTTGAGAATGAATGGTATCGTAAATGTTGCTCGTTTAGCTCAAATCACTCTTAAATCAGAATTTTAAAAAAAACTCTCAAAAGGCAATTAACTCTCTTAAAAGGCTCTGTCTCTGTTATAGTTGACTGCTCTTCTGTGGTCTATCTGATTGTTGAGTTGCAGTGGAGAGACTGAAATGGTACAGAGTTGTGGACAGCGATGGATCAGAGGTCCGACCCACATGCAGTAGACGTGCAGGCTAATTATATGCTAATTAGAGCATCGACAGAAAGCTTTTAGAGTTTTTATTCCTCTACCACTGCATCTGCTTCTCTGTTCATTTATTAGAAGTTAGTTTTGGAGGATTAAGGGAATAGTTAATCCAAAATGTAAAGTTCATGTTGTTCCAAACTCAGTAAGTAATATTTTCTCCTCTTAAAAGTCTTATGGATTTGGGATGAATTGAGTAAATAATGAAATCTCATTTTAATTTTGAATGCAAAAATAGATAAGTTTTCAGAAACAACCTGAGGTAGAAGAAAATTTCTAATCCCTTTTAATGGCGAATAAATTCTTTTGACAGTCAAATGTGATTAACTCCCTCGGGTCGGCGGTCACGCTGGCGATACCACCTCGGTTTTTTCTTACCAGTGTGAAAGAGACTCAAAATACTCCGTCAATGTTGCACATACAATTAAGAGCTATACACCATTTGAATCTATTGAATATCTTCTTTTATTTGTGTACACTTAGAGTAAAAACAAAATGTTGTGCTTTTTGCAAAATAAAGAAAACTAACATGATGCGTGATCTGTCGTCTCCCTCTGAACGAAGTCCAATCTGATAGATCTCAGAAAATGAAGTGTAACTTAGTGAATACTAACAACAACAAAAAAAACATGTCTAAAGAAACATTGAAATGTCTGGTTTTAAATCGTTTAAGTCAAATCGAAAACAAAAAATCTCTGTTTATGTAATCTGTATGAAAAGAGACACATGTCAGATGCCCGTGATTCATCTCATTATCCGCTAATGCGGCCACGCCCACAGAGCCAGCGCTATTCAGAAGCAAATTCTGAGGCAATACATTTTATATATACATTTTATGTATACATCGTCTCAATTGTGTATTTATTGTCTTCAAAAGTGTTTATCTGTATGTTAAAGCCATAGTTAGCGATCTATGGAAGCCTGTTAGTTCCTGGAATGTCACATGGCCTGTTCTTCTTTAGATTAATTTGTGGACTAAAGGTGTACAGAGCGCCCTCCGGCTGCAAGTATGAATTGAAGACACAGTATCCAGCACTCATAGTGATGACAATAAATATTAAATAAATATTACTCCTCTGTATAGAAAATTGACATAAACATATGAGAATCCATCAATATTTCTCCAAATGTGCATCCTTTTATGTTAAAAGGCTATATGAAATGCCATAGAGGTAACATAATTGTTCAGACACTCTGCATCACAGAAATACATTATATTTTAAAGTATATAATAGAATACCATTATTTTAAATTGTAATAATATTTCACAGTATTGCTGTTTTTTCTGTATGTTTGATATACACCATGATGAGCTTGAGACATGATCACAGAGGGTTTTTTCAC